>OY740815.1:1302466-1487334 GCA_963514005.1 Raja brachyura
GGGGGGGAGAGTGGAGGGGGGAGAGAGTGGAGGGGGGAGAGAGGGGGGGGTAGAGAGGGCAGGGAGGGGAAAGACCGCTCCCCTCGCACCTTACACTTATGCCGTCTCTGGCCTTTAACATGTCCACGTTTGGAGACAGATTCTGACTGTCTAAGTTCATGACATTTAGTTTAATTCAGTTTAGTTTAGAGAAACTGTTGAAACAGGCCCTTCGGCCCATCGAGTCCACGCCGACCAGCGATCGCCTCGTACACTAGTTCTAATCTACACACTAGGGACAATTTACAAAAGCCAATTAACCTACAAACCCGCACGTCTTTGGAGTGTGGGAGAAACCCGGAGCGCCCAGAGAAAACCCACGCGGGTTACGGGGAGAACGTGCAAACTCCATACAGACAGCACCCGTAGTCGGGATGGAACCCGGGTCTCTGGCGCTGTGAGGCAGCAACTCTACTAAAAGCCTGTAAACCACCACTGCTGTATCTGCCTCCACCACCAGCCCTGGCAGCACATTCCAGGCACCCGCCACTTTGTGTGTAAAAAACTATAGCTTAATATTGCCACTTGGATCGAGATATAGCAGTTGTTTGCGTGGTCTGTAGTCAAATCCTACGTTAGATGAGAACGATAAAGCCGTTACACGATGACACAGGTCGTGCAAGGTGAAAAATACCAGAGTGCGGATATAGTGTTACAGTTGCGGAGAAAGTGCAGATTAGAAAAAGCGCAAAGAGGTTGGTTGGAAGATCGGGATTGCACCTTTGGTTTACGCGAGGATTATTCAGTAACAGCGAGTTGTTCTTGAGTCTGGTGGTACGCACTTTCAGTTTTTGCCAGTAGAGAACGGAGATAAGAGGGAATAACCGAGCGGGGGGTCCTTGATTATGTCGGCTGCTTCCCCGAGGCAACGTGAAGTGTAGGTGCAGGCTATACTGGAGAGGTTGGGGTGTATGATGGACTGGTCCACGTCCACAACTCTGCTACAGGCAGCTGGGGGGGATAGTAGGAAGTTTAGTTTTGTTTATTAATGTCACGTGTAGCGAGGTACAGGGAACGCAAAGCCTTTTGTTACGTGACATCCAGTCGGCAAAAAGACCAGACGTGATTACAATCTAGCCGTCCACAGTGTACAGAGACATGGTAATGGGGAATATGTTCAGTGTTCGATAATGTCTGATTAAAGGTAGTCCGAATGTCTCCAATGAGGGACAAAATGCTGGAGTAACTCAGCGGGACAGGCAGCATCTCTGGGGAGAAGGAATGGGCGATGTTTCAGATCGAGATCCTTCTTCACACTGAGTAGATGGGAGGTCAGGACCGCTCTCTAGTTGGTGAGAGGACGGTTCAGTTGCCTGATAACAGCCGGGAAGAAACTGTCCCTGAATCTGGAGGTGTGCGTTCGTTTTCACACTTCTGTACCTCGTGCCCGATGGGAGAGGGAGTGACCGGGGTGAGACTGGTCCTTGATGATGCTGCCGGCCTTGCCAGGGCAGCGCGAGGTGTAGACGGAGTCAGTGGAAGGGAGGTTGGTTTGTGCGTGTGCGTGTGCGTAAAGGCGGTCTGGGCTGCAACTGTCCACACCTCTCTGGGTCACCGGCCCCCCTCCGGCCCACTGTCGGCCGGTGCAAGGTCCAGCATTGGCAGCCAGACCGGGAGACAAAGATCACCGGGGGCCACCGCGGGGACGGGCACAGCAGGGGTTCACAGCCATTCACAGGCTGACCCAGATTATAAACCGCCTTGTGGAGGCAGGAACTGCAGACGCTGGTTTAAACCGAAAATAGACACAAAACGCTGGAGTAACTCAGCGGGTGCAGCAGCATCTAAGGAGCGAAGGAGATAGGCGACGTTTCAGGTCGAGACCCTTCTTCAGATTGGTAAGGGATCAGGGAAACGAGAGATATAAACAGTGATGTGGAGAGATAAAGAACAATGAATGAAAGATATGCAAAAAAGTATTGGTGACAAAGGAAGCAGGCCATTGTAAGCTGTAGTGTGAAAATGAGAAGCTAGTGCAACTTGGGTGGGGGAGAGATAGAGAGAGAAGGAATGCCAGGGCCCGAGGGCTGAGGGAGAGGTGGGAAGGGGAGGAGGCAGCCAGGGTTAACAGAATTGAGAAAATTCAATGTTTAAGCCCAGAGGATGCAGACTCCCCAAGCGGAATATGAGGTGCTGTTCCTCCAACTTGCGGTGTTGCTCACTCTGGCCGTGGAGGAGGCCCAGGACCGAGAGGTCGGATACGCAGTGGGAGGGGGAGTTGAAGTGCTGAGCCACCGGGAGGTCGGGTTGGTTATTGCGGACCGAGCGGAGGTGTTCGGCGAAACGATCGCCCAGCCTCCGCTGGGTCTCACCGATATAGATCAGCTGGCATCTGGAGCAACGGATGCAGTAGATGAGGTTGGAGGAGGTGCAGGTGAACCTCTGTCGGACTTGGAAGGACTGCTTGGGTCCCTGAAAGGAGTGGATGGGGGAGGTGAAGGGACAAGTGTAGCATCTCTTGCGGTTGCAAGGGAAAGTGCCCGGGGAAGGAGTGGAGCGGGAGGGAAGGGAAGGGAAGAATTGACAAGGGAGTTGCGGAGCGAGAGAAGGAATGGGTGACGTTTCTGGTCGAGACCGTTCTTCAGATTCAACACTGTGATTGCTTCTAGAGTTAGTGCAGTCGGCACCGACCCGCAATCTCCCATGCACGAGTTCTACACTAAACCCCAGCGACAATTTACAGATGCCAATTAACCTACAATAGACAATAGGTGCAGGAGGAGGCCATTCGGCCCTTCGGGCCAGCACTGCCATTCAATGTGATCATAGCTGATCATCCCCAATCAGTACCCCGTTCCTGCCTTCTCCCCGTATCCCCCGACTCCGCTATCTTAAAGAGCCCTATCTAGCTCTCTCTCGAAAATATCTCCAAACCTGCACGTCTTTGGGATGTGGGAGGAAACCGGAGCAACTGGAGAAAACCCACGCAGTCACAGGGAGAACGTGCAAACTCCACACAGACAGCATCCATTGGTCCCCAATTTCATCCACTCCATCACTGACGGGCCTCCCGTCCACGAGCAAATCACCAATTCTGCAGCATCCTCGCGAAATCTCCACACTTATCCCCGTCATTGACACGTCAACTAGACAGACTGAAACAGACACACAGTGCTGGAGTAACTCAGCGGGACAGGCAGCATCTGTGGGGAACATGGATAGGTGACGTTTCACAGAGTGCTGGAGTAACTCAGCGGGACAGGCAGCATCTGTGGGGAACATGGATAGGTGACGTTTCACAGAGTGCTGGAGTAACTCAGCGGGTCAGGCAGCATCTGTGAAGGGAAGGAATGGGTGACGTTTCGGCTCGAGACCCTTCGGGTCTCGGGCCGAAACGTCGCCCATTCCTTCTCTCCAGAAAGAAGTGATTTTTCAAATGGTGCCAATTACTAAGGGTGCGAATTATCGGATATTATGGTATTCTGGAGAGAAGGAATGGGTGACGTTTCACAGAGTGCTGGAGTAACTCAGCGGGTCAGGCAGCATCTGTGGAGAACATGGATAGGTGACGTTTCACAGAGTGCTGGAGTAACTCAGCGGGTCAGGCAGCATCTGTGGGGAACATGGATAGGTGACGTTTCACAGAGTGCTGGAGTAACTCAGCGGGTCAGGCAGCATCTGTGGGGAACATGGATAGGTGACGTTTCACAGAGTGCTGGAGTAACTCAGCGGGTCAGGCAGCATCTGTGGAGAACATGGATAGGTGACGTTTCACAGAGTGCTGGAGTAACTCAGCGGGTCAGGCAGCATCTGTGGGGAACATGGATAGGTGACGTTTTGGATGGAGACCCTTCTTCAGACTGGCAGTGAGTGAAACACGTGTTGTGGGGAGAGACAGAGCCCCAGACAAGACAAGGCTGCAACAACAAACACCATTGTCTGCCAAGCCTGGTCATTGCGAGGAGACTCTGTGTACACATAATTCCCAGATGCTGATAGGCAAGGCATGGAATGTACGATCAAAATGTTCCATTTTCCAGAATGTTCTGTAAACAGGGACGGACGGACGGCCTTTCCTCCACTGACGCTCTCGTTATCACCTCCAGTGCCCAGGCTGTGCCGACGGCTGCTGTAGGTTCTGGTTTGTAATCTTGGTGGAGACGGGACTGGTATGTGGCTGACTCACCACGATGGAGTGGATCCCTCTCCTATCCACGTTCCCCACAGATGCTGCCTGACCCGCTGAGTTACTCCAGCACTCTGTGAAACGTCACCTATCCACGTTCCCCACAGATGCTGCCTGACCCGCTGAGTTACTCCAGCACTCTGTGAAACGTCACCTATCCACGTTCCCCACAGATGCTGCCTGACCTGCTGAGTTACTCCAGCACTCTGTGAAACGTCACCTATCCACGTTCCCCACAGATGCTGCCTGACCCGCTGAGTTACTCCAGCACTCTGTGAAACGTCACCTATCCATGTTCTCCACAGATGCTGCCTGACCCGCTGAGTTACTCCAGCACTCTGTGAAACGTCACCTATCCATGTTCTCCACAGATGCTGCCTGACCCGCTGAGTTACTCCAGCACTCTGTGAAACGTCACCTATCCATGTTCTCCACAGATGCTGCCTGACCTGCTGAGTTACTCCAGCACTCTGTGAAACGTCACCTATCCATGTTCTCCACAGATGCTGCCTGACCCGCTGAGTTACTCCAGCACTCTGTGAAACGTCACCTATCCATGTTCTCCACAGATGCTGCCTGACCCGCTGAGTTACTCCAGCACTCTGTGAAACGTCACCTATCCATGTTCTCCACAGATGCTGCCTGACCTGCTGAGTTACTCCAGCACCCTGTGAAACGTCACCTATCCACGTTCTCCACAGATGCTGCCTGACCTGCTGAGTTACTCCAGCACCCTGACTTACACCCAAGGCTATTCCACTTTCCTTTGTCAAACTAAATTTAACACTGAGTCACGTAATTGCATCAAAAGCTGCGAGCGAGGTGTCGGTGTGAAGAAGCTAGCTGGAGGGCTGGAGTTTGGACTTGTGGAAGCACAGTTGCAATTTTACAGGTGTAGGTGAGGCCACACCTGGAGCACAAAGGACGGGTTTACTCTCCCAGTTTCAGAAAGGATATATTGTCATTGGAAGCAGTCCAAAAAAATTCACCAGGGTAATTCCTGACCTGTGGGCAGGCCCTTCGGCCCACTGGGTCCGTGCCGACCAGCGATCCCCGCACATCAACACTATCATTTTTACATTTACCACAAACCTGCATGTGTTTGGAGTGTGTTTGTCACTTGACCTGTGGCCAGCAGTGAGCAGCGTGATATTCAGGCTGTGTTCAGCGACCCAGAATATGAAGTATTTGCCACCTTTCTGCATTCACAGGTGGTGAAACCTCCCTCAACAGTTGTGTTGCAGCCCCTTGAGCTGTGGCTGAAACCGTCAGCTCTGCGGCCACTGTAGGGTGACCGTTTCTCGGCGCTGGGCCTGGGCTCGCTGGACTTTAGAAGAATGAGGGGGGGGCCTCATTGAAACGTACAGAATGGTGAAAGGCCTGGATAGAGTGGATGTGGAGAGGATGTTTCCACTAATGGGAGAGTCTAGGACCAGAGGGCACAGCCTAGAATTAAAAGACATTCTTTCAGGAAGGAGATGAGGAAAAATGTATTTAGTCGGAGGGTGGTGAATCTGTGGAATTCTTTGCCACAGACGGCTGTGGAGGCCAAGTCAGTGGAGATTTTGAAGGCAGAGACAGATAGATTCTTGATCAGTGCGGGTGTCAGGGTTTATGGGGAGAAGGCAGAAGAATGGGGTTAGGAGGGAGAGATAGATCAGCCATGATGGAATGACAAAGTTGATATGATGGGCCGAATGGCCTCATTCTGCTCCCATCTCTAATGAACCCCTTCCACTTATCTCACGGGAAGGTGGGGGGGGAGGGATAGTCTGGCAAGCGGAGATCTTGGAGCAGCTGGGAACAAGGCCTGTCGGGATCGGACTTAGAAACGGATCACTGCGGAGATACTGCAGGATCTATCAAGACCAACAACGGGCAGCGGGTAGTGCTGTGGCCTCACGACGCTGGAGACCCGGATTCCATCCTGATCTCGGGTGCTGTCTGTGTGGAGTTTGCTCGCTCTCCCCGTGACCGCGTGGGTTTCCGCCCACATCCGAGGGACGTGCAGGTTTGGAGGTTAATCGGCCCCTAGTGTGTAGGGCGTGGATGAGAAAGTGGGATCACATAGAACTAATGTGAAGGAGGCGATCGCTGGTCGGCATGGACTAGGTGGGCTGAAGGGCCTGTCTCCATGTTGTATTGTTGAACCTTGTGTACCGAGGCACAGGGAAAAGCTTAGTTGTTGCCTGTTAACCAGTCAGCGGGAAGACCGTACAGGATTACTATCGAGCCGTCCACAGTGGACAGATACAGGATAAACGGTGCAATGATTAGTGCGAGGTAAAGTCCGATAAAGTCTGGCTAAAGAGAGTCCGAGGGTCACCAACGAGGTGGATGGGAGGTCAAGACCGCTCTCTGGTTGGTGAGAGGACGGTTCAGTTGCCTGATAACAGCCGGGAAGAAACTGTCCCTGAATCTGGAGGTGTGTGTTTACAAACTTCTGTACCTCTTGCCCGATGGGCAGGGCCGGACTTTCACCTGCTGAGGCCCTTCTCTAAAAAAATTCGGGTAAAAAATGATAAAATAAAAATATATTTCAAAAAATGAGGCCCCCGAGGGTGTATGGCCCTAAGCTGTAGCTTATTTAGCTTCTAGGTAAGTCCAGCACTGGATGGGAGAGAGGAGAGGGAGTGACCGGGGTGAGACTGCTGGCCTTGCCGAGGCAGCGTGGGGTGTGGATGGAGTCAGTGGAAGGGAGGTTGGTTTGTGTGACGGTTGTCCTGGGAACCTCATGACCACTCACGGGGACAACAGGTAGATGCCCAAACTCAGTATCAGCAGAGTTCTCTCCTTGTGATCAATTATGTTATTAAAGTGCTCACAGCCCGCCTCAACCTCCCCGATCTCCCAGTTGCTCAACAGCCCAACGCTCCCATTCCCACTGACCTTCCTGTCCTGGGCCTCCTCCATTGTCAGAGTGGCTGGCGCCAAATGCAAATTGGAGGAACAGCATCTCATATTCCACTTCCTCATATTCCCCTTGGGCTTCTCTAACTTCAACTAACTTCCCGTCCCTCCCCTTTGATGTCTTGTTTTCACACCTCACACTTCCTTATCTCTGTGTCTCCCTCTCCCCTGAGTCTCAGTCTGAAGAAGGGTCTTGACCTGAAACATCACCCATTCCTTCTATCCAGAGATGCTGCCTGACCCGCTGAGTTACTCCAGCGTTTTGTGTCTTATCTTCTTGGTTACAGGCCCTTCGGCCCAACGGGTCTATGCTGGCCATCCATTTACAAATGGTTTATTGTAAGCGTACACCCCCTCTGCACAATAGGGTAGAAGATACAATAGGCGACTAACCGCACAACCGGCATGGATGTGGGAAACCAGAGCCCTCGGAGCAAACCCACGCGGTCACAGGGAGAACATGCAAATTCCCCACACACACACGCACACACAGCGGCCGAGGTCAGGATCGAACCCGGGGTCCCTGGCACCGTGAAGCGGCGACTCCAGCAGCCAAGGTGTGGAAGCAACACGTCTCTGACTCACAGACACAAGATGCTGGAGTAACTCAGCGGGACAGGCAGGCAGGCAGGCAGCAGCATCTGTGGACAGTTCAGGTCGACACCCTTCTCCAGACTGTCCCGCTGAGTTACTCCAGCACTTTGTGTCTATGTCTGTTGGAAGCCAGCACCTGCAGTTCCTTGCTGCACATATTAAGGAGCCGTGCAGTAAATATCAGAGAGAGGGAGACTGGACATGTGGGACACGCGGGGGCTTCCCGGGATATTTACACAGCATTCCCGGGAATAGCCCCAGAGCAGATTCCCGGGAGAGTGGGAGTATTTGCCGGGTTGTCCCGGGATGGGGACTCGCCGCGGGGGTAACTCGGCCACTTCCCGGTACTCACCCACTCCGGTCGAGTCCCGGGGCCGCGGTTCCCAGCGGGACATCCCGCTCCCCGGCGCCGCTCAACAGTCGCCCCGACCCGGCCCGGCCCGGCCCGTCCAGAGCCGCCGTGTTGTGGCCCGGGGCTGGAGAACGGCGCTCGCTCGCTCGCTGCTCCTCCCTCTCTCCCTCTCTCCTCTCCTCCCCTCCCTCTCTCCTCCCCTCCCTCTCTCCTCCCCTCCCTCTCTCCTCCCCCTCTCTCTCTATCTCTCTCCTCCCTTCTCCCCTCTCTCTCTCCTCCCTTCTCTATCTATCTCTCTCTCTCCCTCTCTATCTATCTATCTCCCCCTCTATCCCTATCTCTCCCTCTATCTCTCCCCACACAGCACCAAGACGAGTTATTCCCTCACTGTTCCTGAGACCCGAATACGATTCTGAATGATCTCAGGTGCTGTCTGTCTGCCTGTGTGGAGTTTGCACGTTTTCACTGTGACCGCGTGGGTTTTCTCCGGGTGCCCCCAGGTTCCCTCCCACAACCTAAAGACGTGCGGGTTGGTGAATAAAATTGCTGTTGTAACCCCCCCCCCCCCAGAATGTAAATGGACAATAGGAATCAATGTGGAGGTTATGCGGGGGGGGGGGGGGGGGGGGGGTGAGAGAGGGGACAGACACAGAGTGCTGGAGTAACTCAGCGGGTCAGGCAGCATCTGTGGAGAACATTGATAGGTGACAGTTCAAGTCTGAAGAGGGGTTCCAACACAAAACGTTCTCCACAGATGCTGCCTGACCCGCTGAGTTACTCCAGCAATCTGTGTCATTTTTATCTCCTATCACAAGCCTCTTTGGGAAAGTTATGTATCTAATGTATATCGTTCTTCTAATCCCAAGATCTGCCCTCATACAACCAGCCCCCCCCCCCCTCCCTCCCCACCCAGGGAGCAACTGCCTCTCCACTACAAGTATCTCCTTGGTCAAGTACAGAGGACCACACTGCCATCTAGCTTCACATCACCACTAGCCTAGATCATCATCCGTACATTGGGAATGCATCCATTGCTGT
Organism: Raja brachyura; assembly: GCA_963514005.1. Next base: position 1,311,526 of record OY740815.1, read on the forward strand.
CATGTTGTGGGAGCTAGGAATTGGCGGACAGTTTGCATCAGGAAGTGTCAGAGGCAGCAGGTGGATCTGGTGGAGAATAAATAGTGTCAGTTGGGGGCAGAATGGAAAAGTATAACATGCGACGTCTGTATTTCATGGTAAGTGCTTTCACCAGATAAAAGCTGTCCAGGGTCTGAGCTCCCCAGAGGAGCGTGGGTGAAGCTCAACAGACTTGTACTGGAGTTGGGCGTTTCAACGCCAGCGTGTGGAGATGGGGGCTCCCTCCCTCCGCCAGAGCCCAGCCTGTGAATGTGGAGCAGAACAACACAGCCAACCATGTCATCTCTGGGTGCCCGCTCTACCACCCACCAAATGGAGCTCCGTCAGGGCCTGGCAGACATTGACGCCAACAGAGACAACAACCCGGCTGCTCAACGCCTGGCGCGAGATCTAATTATTCCTCTGGTTTATTTATGTTTAATTGGCAAGAAGTAGTAAGTGTTTTCTGTGTGAGTTCCCTTTATTGAGTAGATACTGGTAGCTCAGGTGGTGAGAGCAGGTATTGAGGTGTTCTGGGAACTCCAGAACCAGGTTGAGCCTTCCTGAGGTATGGTGGGCCTAACTCAACAACACACCAGTCAAGGGAGGTGCCCACTTCATCACCCCAATGATACACTGGCATCGACACGGTTCATTTTTATGTGCTTGCTAACATGTATAGCGTCCAATTAACCCACCAACCCACACGTGTGAGGAGACCGGAGCACCCGGGGAAACCCACAACATGTAAACCCCTCACAGACAGCGAGCGTCCCGGGTCAGATTGGAACACGGGTCTCTGGAGCAGTGAGGCAGTGGCTATGTCCGCTGCTGTGCCCCAGGAAGCTGTGGGACAACTGGGGCATACTCTGTGCCTATGTCCCAGGAAGCTGTGGGGCTACTGGAGCATACTCTGTGCCTATGTCCCAGGAAGCTGTGGGGCTACTGGGGCATACTCTATGCCACCAACCTGCTCTGTAACTTTCCTGGGGATTTAAATTCATACAGCACGGAAACAGGCCCTTCGGCCCAACCTGCCCATGCCGACCTAAATGCCCCATCCAAGCTACTCCCTCCTACCCGCGTTTGGCCTATATTCCTCCAAACTTTTCCCATCCATGTACCTGTCCAAATGTCTTTTCAATGTCATGATAGTACCTGCCTCAACTACCTCTATTCCCCATTTCGGTTCTCCAGAGATGCTGCCTGTCCCGCTGAGTTACTCCAGAATTTTGTGTCTATCTTTGGTGCAAACCAGCATTTGCAGTTCCTTCTTACAATCTTTAATATCGAACTTTACCTTGCACTAAATGTTATTCCCTTTATCCTGTATCTGTACAGTGGACAGCTTGATTGAAATCACGTCTAGTCTTTCCACTGACTGGATAGCAGGCAACAAAATAGCTTTCCACTGTACCTCGGCACACGTGACAATAAACTAAACCAAAGGTGCAAGAAGGAACTGCAGATGCTGGTTTAAATCGAAGAATGACACAAAAAGCTGGAGTAACTCAGCGGGACAGGCAGCATCTCTGGAGAGAAGGAATGGGTGATGCTTTGGGTCGAGACCCTTCTTCCGACTGGTTAGGGATAAGGGAAACGAGAGATATAGACGGTGATATGAATGAAAGATATGCAAAAAAGTAAGGATGATGAAGGAAACAGGCCATTGTTAGCCGTTTGCTGGAGTGAAGGAAAGAGCGTTCATGTCGATCGTGGCCGTTTCCACCACCACACAAGAAGCGACAAGTCAGACACCATTGAACGCAGATGCCGAGACGTGTTCAGCTCTGGCTGAACAACTTCTAATCTTGTGTGTGGACTCGATAAGAAGCTGTCTGCTGAGAGAAAACAAGAAGCTAGTGCGACTTGGGTGGGGGAGGGATAGAGAGGGAATGCCGGGGCTACCTGAAGTTAGAGAAACCAATATTCATGCCACTGGGCTGTAAGCTGCCTAAACTAAAGGTGGTCTGCTTGAAGGACAGTTTGGTGTGTGACTCCCCCAACGAGGCTCCTGGACACCGCAGCCCCACCTCAAGGTGTTGCTGTGTAAGGAGCTCATGCTCAGGCTTCACACGACACAACAACCTGCTGCAACTCGCCCGCGCACCCATCCTTGTTTGGGTTATCTCAACGTGACGGAGGGAGAGAAGCTCTTGTAAAAATAACACAGGACATGAACACATCAAACCTTAGAGTGACACAGTGTGGAAACAGGCCCTTCAGCCCAACGTGCCCACACCGGTCAACATGTCCCAGCTACACTAGTCATAGAGTGTGGAAACAGGCCCTTCAGCCCAACGTGCCCACACCGGCCAACATATCCCAGCTACACTAGTCAGAGTGACACAGTGTGGAAACAGGCCCTTCAGCCCAACTTGCCCACACCGGCCAACATGCCCCAGCTACACTAGTCATAGAGTGTGGAAACAGGCCCTTCAGCCCAACTCGCCCACACTAGCCAACATATCCCAGCTACACTAGTCAGAGTGATACAGTTTGGAAACAGGCCCTTCAGCCCAACTTGCCCACACCGGCCAACATATCCCAGCTACACTAGTCAGAGTGATACAGTTTGGAAACAGGCCCTTCAGCCCAACTTGCCCACACTAGCCAACATATCCCAGCTACACTAGTCAGAGTGATACAGTTTGGAAACAGGCCCTTCAGCCCAACTTGCCCACACCGGCCAACATGCCCCAGCTACACTAGTCATAGAGTGATACAGCGTGGAAACTGGCCCTTCGGCCCAACTTGCCCACACTAGCCAACATGCCCCAGCTACACTAGTCATAGAGTGATACAGCGTGGAAACTGGCCCTTCAGCCCAACTCGCCCACACTAGCCAACATATCCCAGCTACACTAGTCAGAGTGATACAGTTTGGAAACAGGCCCTTCAGCCCAACTTGCCCACACTGGCCAACATGCCCCAGCTACACTAGTCATAGTGTGTGGAAACAGGCCCTTCAGCCCAACTCGCCCACACTAGCCAACATATCCCAGCTACACTAGTCATAGAGTGATACAGTTTGGAAACTGGCCCTTCAGCCCAACTTGCCCACACCGGCCAACATGCCCCAGCTACACTAGTCCCACCTGCCTGCGTTTGATCCATATCCCTCCAATCTATCTATCCATGTATCTGTCTAACTGTTTCTTAAACTTTAGGATAGTCCCTGCCTCAACTACCTCCTCTGGCAGCTCATTCCATACACCCACCACCCTTTGTGTGAAAAAGTTACCCCTCAGATTCCTATTAAATCTTTTCCCCTTCACCTTGAACCTATGTCCGCTGGTCCTCGATTCCCATACTCTGGGCAAGAGACTCTGTGTATCTTCCCGATCTATTCCCCTCATGATTTTATACACCTCCACTGTTTAAGCTCACCCCTCATCCTCCTGCGCTCCATGGAACAGAGACCCAGCCTGCTCAACCTCTCCCTGTAGCTCACACCCTCTAGTCCTGGCAACATCCTCGGAAATCTTCTCTGAACCCTTTCAAGCTTGACAAAATCTTTCCTATAACATGGTGCCCAGAACGGAACACAATATTCTAAATGCAGTCTCATTAACGTCTTATACAACTGCAACGTGGCCTCCCAACTCCGAGGGAGACACAGAGGAAAGAGAGAAAGGAGAGTGGGAAAGAAGGTAAGAGAGAGAGAGACAAAAAGAAAAGAATGTGAAAAAGGAGAGCGAGAGGGAAGAGAGAATATATCCATAGTGGAGAGCGGAACATGCAGACTAACCTCCTTCCCGTGATGGGGATCTGAGGGACACGCTCCACCAGGAGATACACAGCTTCTCTGGTGGGATCGATCCAGGGATTGTGTGGATCTCCGTCTATTCCCACTGGGAGAGCAACCCTTCCGCAAACAGAGGCTCACACCAGAATTTACTCCCGTTTGTGTTTTTTTACTAAGTCAAGGCGTGAAGTGAAGAGAGGCCCCTCACCGACATTGTTACAAAAGTATAAAATGTATTGGACACACAAATCTCAACCTGATCTGACCTCCCCGCTCCCCTCCTTTGTCCCAAATGCAGATCACCTCAGGGGTATTGCCCCAGTAATCCCTCTGATTCTAAACACAAAACGCTGGAGTAACTCAGCGGGACAGGCAGCATCTCCAGAGAGAAGGAATGGGTGACGTTTCAATAGACAATAGGTGCAGGAGGAGGCCATTCGGCCCTTCGAGCCAGCACCGCCATTCAATGGCTGATCATCCACAATCAGTACCCCGTTCCTGCCTTCTCCCCATATCCCTTAACTCCACTACCCCTAAGAGCTCTATCTAACTCTCTCTTGAAAGTATCTAGAGAACCAGCCTCCACTGCCGTCTGAGGCAGAGAATCCCACACACTCACAACTCACTGTGAGAAAAAGTTTGTCCTCATCTCCAGGTCACAACGGTGTAAACAATGTATTCGAGAGAGAGAGAGAGAGAGTTAGATTTAGCTCTTTGGGCTAACGGAATCAAGGGATATGGGGAGAAAGCAGGAACGGGGTACTGATTGTGGATGATCACATTGAATGGCGGTGCTGGCTCTAAGAGCCGAATGGCCTCCTCCTGCACCTATTGTCTATGTTTCTAAACCACCATCTGCAGTTCCTTCCCACACAATCTGTTGTGCTGCCACAAGTAAGAATGTCATTGTTCTATCTGGAACATATGACAATAGAACACTCTTACTGAATAATAGGCAGAGTGGATGTGGAAAAAATGTTTCCACTGGTGGGAGAGTCTAGGACTAGAGGTCACAGCCTCAGGATTAAAGGGCGCTCTTTTAGAAAGGAGGTGAGGAGGAACTTCTTTAGTCAGAGATAGTTAATCTGTGGAAGTCATTGTTACAGAGGGCTGTGGAGGCCAAGTCAGTGGATATTTTTAACGCAGAGAAAGACAAATTCTTGATTAGAACGGGTGTCAAGGGTTATGGGGACAAGGCAGGAAAATGGGATTAGGAGGCAGAGATCAGCCATGATTGAATGGCGGAGTGGACTCGATGGGCCGAATGGCCTAATTCTACTCCTATAACGTGAACTCTCAAGATACCCCTAAAAGTGGCCTGTAGCCTTATCCAATATCTCAGGCACACTTCTACAGGAGCGGTGTACCCTGACCCAAACACCCAGCCTCAACCACAAGCCTGGGTGGGCCAGGAAGGCCAGGAAGGCAACACTGTCTGAAGAAATGACGGACTCCCAGTCTGAAGGGTCTCGACCCGAAACGTCACCTATTCCTTTTCTCCACAGATGCTGCCTGACCTGCTGAGTTCCTCCAGCACTTTGTGTTTTGCTCAGAGATTGATAGGACAGGTTGAAGGGCTGAGAAGACAATAGGCTGCATTACATGAGATCAAGTGAAACACAACATGTCTGTATTTGATTCGCTCGGCAATGAAGGATAATATCCTGCTGACTGCTCTCATTACTCGCATATACGTGTATGGTACACTTGGACACACAGATCCCTCTACATATCAGGGTATTGAAAAGACTAGGCTTGTATTCACTGGAGTTTAGACCGATGAGGGGGGGGGTCTTATAGAAACATATAAAATTATAAAAGGACTGGACAAGCTAGATGCAGGAAAAATGTTCCCAATGTTGGGCGAGTCCAGAACCAGGGGCCACAGTCTTAGAATAAGGGGGAGGTCATTTAGGACTGAGGTGAGAAAAAACATTTTCACCCAGAGTTGTGAATTTGTGTTTTCCCTGCCTCAGAGGGCAGTGGTGGCCAAGTCACTGGATGGATTTAAGAGAGAGTTAGATAGAGCTCTAGGGGCTAGTGGAGTCAAGGGATATGGGGAGAAGGCAGGCACGGGTTATTGATAGGGGACGATCAGCCATGATCACAATGAATGGCGGTGCGGCTCGGGCCAAATGGCCTCCTCTGCACCTATTTTCTATGTTTCTATGGTACAATAGATATTTTTAAGGCAGAAATAGATTCTTAATTAGTACAGGTGTTCAGAATAAGGTGGAAGCTATTTAAGATTGAGACGAGGAGAAACTTTTTCACTCGGAGAGTTATGAATCTGTAGACTTCTCTTCCACAGAAGGCAGTGGAGGCCGATTCACTGGATGTTTTCAAGAGAGAGTTCGATTTAGCTCTTGTGGATAGGGGAATCAAGTGATATGGGGAAAAAGCAGGAACAGGGTACTGATTGTGGATGATCAGCCATGATTATATTGAATGGCGATGCTGGCTCTAAAGGCCGAATGGCCTATTCCTGCATATATTTTCTATGTTTCAAGGGTTATGGGGAGAAGGCAGGAGAATGGGGTTAGGGGGAAGAGATAGATCAGCCATGATTGAATTGCGGAGTAGACTGGATGGGCCGATTGGCCTCATTCTGTTCCTATCACTCCCACTGTCTCCAATGTTTAGATAACGTCGTACATGTCAGAGCCGCTGAGTGACTCCAGCACTTTGTGTCTTTCTTCAGACAGCAGCGCTGGTGGGCTGAGGGAGCGTGGCAGTCCCACACTGGTGGTCTTTGGTCCCTGGGTGTGGACGGGGGGGGGGGGGGGGGGCGGAGGAGGTCCCGTTTGGTTTAGTTTGGCCCCTGGTAGTCCAACTCGGCTTATCGACTGTGTGTCAAAACCTTCTCACCGACTATCAGCTGTCATCAGGCAACGGACCCACAGACCACAACCAGAGCTCAGTGCTGAACTATCTACCTCATTGGTGACCCACGGACTATCGTTGATCAGACCTTTCCGGCTTCACCTTGCACTGAACGTTATTCCCTTATCATGCTACTGTAACATTAAATGGATCACTGGTAATCATGGATTGTCTTTCCGCTGACTGTATAGCACGCAACAAAAGCTTTTCACTGGACCTCAGTACGTGACAATAAACTGAACGACACAATAACTAAAGTCTGGCCCCCAAAAGAACGATCAGTAAATGGACAAAATGGTCTCGACCCGAAACGTCACCCCTTCCTTCTCTCCAGGAGTCAGGATGCTGCTTGTCCCGCTGAGTTACTCCAGCTTTCTTGTGTCTATCTTTGGCTTAAACCGGCATCTGGTTCCATATCCGGGTAAGTCACAAAGGGCTGGAGGAACTCAGCGGGTCAGGCAGCCTGACGAAGAGTCCGGAGTTGAAACGTCGCGGGGCGTGGAACCCATCGGGTCACTCTTTGTCAGACTGACCGCTGGGTTCCTCCAGCAGTTTGTGTTTTGCGATTGTTGTCCATGTTGGGAGACCAGGGGATACTGTATCCACTCCGCCCCAGAATAAAGTTGTCCATTCCCTCCACAGAGGCTGCCTGACCCGCTGAGATTCTCCAGGTCTGCGTGTTTGGCTCCAGGTGCCAGCACCTGCAGTTCCTCGTGTCACAACGTTCATGTTGGTGGGCAGTAGAGTCGAGGGAAATCGGAGCATCGCAGGTCGAGGTCCCTACGCACCTGGAATGAGAAGAGCGCAGAGCTTCAGTGTACGGGTGTCAGTGGTCACGGAGAGGAGGCAGGAGAACTGCACAGCAAAAGACTATATTATTATTGCACTATATGTGTTATTTTTAATTCTCTTCCCCCGTTATGTGCTATGTTTACATATTCACATATTCTGTTTGCTGCAGCAAGTAAGAATTTCATTGTCCCATCTGGAACCTATGGCAATAAAACTCTCTTGAGAATGGGGTTGAGAGGGAAAGAGAGGTCATACTGTTGATTCCGGATGTAATACTCTCTCCTGAGTCTGGTTCAGTAAATCACAGAGTCAAACGCTGGAGTCCAAACCCCACTTTATTTCTATACAGCACCGCGGGGCCGGCCATGGATCCACTCACTCGAGACGTCAGCAGCCTCGCGGAAACAGGGCGGAAGCAAAGACAACCAACACGCCCCAACGAAGAAGTAGAAGGAGAAGGGTCACGACCCAAAACGTCGCCTGTTAGGTCTGAAGAAGGGTTTAGTCCCGGAACGTCACCTATTCCTTCGCTCAATAGATGCTGCCTCACCCACTGAGTTTCTCCAGCTATTTAGTCTACGCCCCAACTAAACGTTCACCCTTATGTATACCCCTATACAGCGGTGGGAAAACTATCGGCGCCAAAGTACAGGGGTACTAAAGTACATCTTTAAACCATTCACTGCACCGAGTCAGTGCACAGTAGAAACCAAACATCCTATAGCGGAGCTAGATAGACCACTCCTGCTAAATGCAACGGGCTGACGTGCAGTACGCAACGCAACGGAATGGAACGTGGGCCTTTTTTCATTTCCGTAACCCGACCCGACTCGCAGTGTAATCAACGTTGCGGGGGATCAGTTTGTGTTAATAAATAAAAATTCTGAAAATGAGGAGAAGATTTTAACCAAAGAACTTTGATTTTTACGAGGATGTTTCCGTAACCGGCTTCCGTCTCCGCACTAGCATCTTTGCTCCGCTGTGACGGGATCTTTGGTGCGGAGACGGAAGCCGGTTACGGAAATGGGGTCGAAAATTACCCATGAATCTGCCCATGACCGTACCACGTCTTTCTCGTCTATCTTGCTCCGCTGTGGGATCTTTGACCCAGACTGATCACATGGGTCTCCAGCACCTTGCAATGTATTGTCACCATCAGTGAGGCCCAGTCTCACAGACACCTGCCATTTCCCCAAAGCACCCAAATCCCTGCATAGTCACAATATTGAATGGGCGAGTAGACTTTAGTTCAGCTGAGATATACAGCGTCCCTTGTGTAAACAAAACAACGAATCTCACTGTGATTAATAAAGTATCGTTCATTCATACCTGGTGTGGTCACGCGGGGATGTGGAAGAACAGGTAGACGGGCTGCAGCAGAGAGGGGGAGACAGGGCAGAGAGGTTAGAGCAGTTATTCTGCCACGGTGGTGCGCTCCGTCTGGCCCAGCGAGGACCCCCCCCCCCCCCCACACCCTCACCCTGAACTCAAGCCAGCGAAGGAGTCGCTTCTCCAGAGATTCGAGTACCTGGATGCGGTTCACTCCCCCCGACCCCACCCCGTACACCCTCCCCCCATCCTGCACCCCCTCACCTGCCCGCCACTCTCCACCAACCCGTACCTCCCCCAAGTCTCAGCCCCCCCTCCCTCACTTCCCCCCACCACTCCCTCTTTCCCCCACACTCTCCCTCTCCCCCCCCCACTCCCTCTCCCCCTTCCCGCCTGCCCCACTCCTCCCACTCTACCCCACCAAAGTCAATGTTCACCCCGCTGGGGTGTAAGCTGCCCAAGTGGAATATGAGGTGATGTTCCTGCAATTTGCGTTTGGCATCACTCTGACAGTGGGGGAGGCCCAGGACAGAAAGGGCGGGTGTGGGAATGGGAGGGGGAGTTAAAGTGCTGACCAACTGGGTGAAGTGAGTTAAGACAGCAATGCAGTCACTGCACCACAGGACAGTGGCCAGCAGAGGGAGCATGAACAGTGATCCGACCCATCCCAAGGACAGTGGTGCAGCGGTACAGTTGCTGCCTCCCAGCGCCAGGGACCCGGGTTCGATCCCGACTACGGGTGCTGTCTGTACGGAGTTTGTACCTTCACCTCGTGACCTGCGTGGGATTCCTCCGGGCGCCCTGGGTTTCTCCCACACTCATGTTCATAAGTCATGAGCAGAATCAGACCATTCGGCCCATCCAGTCTACTCCGCCATTCAATCATGGCTGATCTATCTCTCCCTCTCAACCCCATTCTCCTGCCTTCTCCCCATAATCCTCGACACCTTTACCAATTAACAACCTATCAATCACCACTTTAAAAATCCCAGTCACTGACTTGCCTTCTACTGCAGTTTGTGACAATGAAATCCACAGATTTATCACGTTCTGATTAAAGACATTCCTCCTCGTGTCCTATCTAAGGGTGCGTGCTATTATAGTGAGGCTGTGCCCTCTGGTCCCAGTGTTTGACCTGTGCTGTACCCACCGTTAAACTGTGTGAAGGGTCAGTGTGGAGGGAGCTCCACCCTGTGCCTGGTCCAAGCTCTTCTGGCCCCACTGGGAGTGAGTGTGCAAAACCTAGATGTCCACATGTCTAGTTTAGTTTAGAGACACAGCGCGGAAACACTGAGTCCGTGCCGACCAGCGATCCCCGCACACTAACACTATCCTACACACACTGGGGACAAGTTACATCTACAACAAGCCAATTAACCTACAAACCTGTACGTCTTTGGAGTGTGGGAGGAAACCGAAGATCTCGGAGAAAACCCACGCGGGTCACGGGGAGAGAACGTACAAACTCCGTACAGACAGCGCCCGTAGTCGGGATGGAAGCCGGGGTGTCTGGCGCTGCAAGTGCTGTAAGGCAGCAACTCTACCGCTGCGCCACCCACTAGTGCCACACTAATATCTACTGCCAGATCCATTCTTGCCCTCCACAAAACATCAGTGTTTCCAGCTGTGTACCTTGTGGTCGCCCATACACACAGCGGGGCCCATCACGTCGTACACGGGCCTGCCCTGAAAAACAAAGCCACACACCGTTCACAAAGGTCATTGCATCCTCCTCCTCCTCCATCATTTCATGTTTGTTCTCCACTGCATCCCAAAACAATGGAATCAATCAAAGGCACCCACACACAATGCTGGAGTAACTCAGCGGGACAGGCAGCATCTGCGGAGAGAAGGAATGGGTGACGTTTTGGGTCGAGACCCTTCCTCAGACAGGTGATCTCAACACCTGGGCAATCCACACACCTGTACACAGCTGACCAACCAATCACAGAAGGGTACAGCACAGTTGCGACTGCTTTAGCCAGAAAAGTACAGCAACAGGCCCTTTGGCCCATCATGTCCGTGCTGAATATGATGCTAAGTGAAACTAATCCCCTCTGCCTGCACGTGATCTGTATCCCTCCATTCCCTGCGTATCCATGTGCCTGTCTAAAAGCCTCTTAACCACCACTATTGTATCTGCCTCCACCACCACCACCCCTGGCAACGAGTTACTGGCACCTGTACCTCTCTGTGTAAAAAAACCTGACCCGCAAAACCCCTTTCAACCTTGCCGCGCCCACCTTATAGCTATGCCCTCTGGTCTCTGACATTTCCACCCTTGCTCCAGTCCTGCGTGTGTGGTCAACTGGCCTTCTCCCCAACGTCCATCCCTTGGTGTTGTGGCCCCACCATCTTCCTCCATTGTTTCCACCAGGGCTTCCCTGGCCAATCCCAATCCCAATCCCCCTTCCCTCCATCCTCAGCCCAGTTGGAAGATCACCCTCTGGCTGGAATCTACAGGATTCTGCTCCAATCCAGTAGAGTGCGGGGGTCAGGGGTGACGGGGAGAAGGCAGGAGAATGGGGTTGAGAGGGAGAGATAGATCAGCTATGACTGATGGGCCGAATGGCCTGATTTTGGTCCTATCACTTATGAACATGACTCTGCCTCCACTGCTCCCAACCTTAGTCTATCCTACTTCACCCTCATCTACCCTGGTTTTCCTTTCCTCCCTGCCCTGAGTTCGAAGTTCCCATGTCTACGTCCAACTTTCTTCAATGCTTTGTCCGTCCCGGTGCGCTGAAGTAGCAAGGATCTCCCCCCCTCCCCTCTTGTCCCCAGGTGTAGTCCCTGACCCAGGGAATTACAACCCGTTACACACCCGCCTTGTTTCACACTCCACCCCAACCTGACCCTGGCACCAAACGTTGGGGTGAAGGGTCGGGGGCCGGAATACAGATGCAGTTTGTTTTTGTTCTCACTTCTTCTTCTTCTGCCGTGTGTATTTTAGACCTGCAGCTCCGTTGAGGCAAGCCAGGCCAATGTGTCACCGTCCCTCGTTCACCATTGGGTGGCTGGTGAGTGGGGCAACTGGTAACCATGTGCTTCACTTACCCCACAGCTAACATTGGCCTTTCCATTATCATCGTTACTTTAGAAACACAGGAAACAGCTGCAGGAGTAGGCCATTCGGCCCTTCCAGCCACGTTCAATATGATCATGGCTGATCATCCAAAATCAGTACCCCGTTCCTGCTTTCTCCCCATATCTCTCGATCCCGTGAGCCCAAAGAACTAAATCGAACTCTCTTTTGAAAACATCCAGTGAATTGTCTGTGGAATTCTCTGCCTCAGAGGGCGGTGGAGGCAGGTTCTCTGGATGCTTTCAAGAGAGAGCTAGATAGGGCTTAAAAATAGTGGAGTCAGGGGATACGGGGAGAAGGCAGGAACGGGGTACTGATTGGGGATGATCAGCCACGATCACATTGAATGGCGGTGCTGGCTCGAAGGGCTGAATGGCCAACTCCTACACCTATTGTCTATTGAATAGACCTCCACTGCCTTCTGTGGCAGAGAGTTCTTTTTTGCATCTTTCATTCATTTGTTCTATATCTCTCCACATCACCATCTCTAGTTTCCCTCTCCCTAGATTCTGATTGAAGGGTCTCGACCCGAAATGTCACCCATTCCCGCTGGGACAGGCAGCATCTCTGAATAGAAGGAATAGGTGAGGTTTTGGATGGAGACCCTTCTTCATTTTGTGACTGCCCCCAGTTTGTTGTTGGGAATGTCCTCTGGGAAGAATATCAGTGACTTTGGTCGATTACCTTCACCACGAGCTCGATGGCAGAGGGAGACATGAGGATGCGGTCACACCAGGCTGGGCAGCGGGTATTGGCGTAGAGAGTTCCCTCAGTGTTAACCTCGCTGTAGGGATAACTGGAAGACAGAACACAATAGACAATAAGTCACTAGTTGGCCATTCGGCCCTTCGAGCCAGCACCGCCATTCAATATGATCATGGCTGATAATCCCCAATCAGTACCCTGTTCCTGCCTTCTCCCCATATCCCCTGACTCCGCTATCTTTAAGAGTTCTATCTAACTCTCTCTTGAAAGCATCCAGAGAACCTGCCTCCACCGCCCTCTGAGGCAGAGAATTCCACAGACTCACCACTCTCTGTGAGAAAAGGTGTTTCCTCGTCTCCGTTCTAAATGGCTTCCTCCTTATTCTTAAACTGTGGCCCCTGGTTCTGGACTCCCCCAACAATGAAGTTTCCTGCCTCTAGTGTGTCCAAGCCCTTAACAATCTTATATGTTTCAATGCAGGACTCCAATGGGCCAGGTGTATGCTTGTGACAGCAGGCTGCTACTGAGGGCCATATCCTCTCCGACTGCCCCACACCCAACCATAGACCCAGGCTCATCCCCACACAGGCACTTGACACGGCTACCAGAAACGCCCCAGGAAGAGGACTGGATCTACTCCAGTTTCCTCCAACAGCATCTGGAGCAGCACGGTGTGGCAGCGGTAGAGTTGCTGTTTTACAGCGCCATAGACCCGGGGTGGGAGATTGCAACCTTCTCGTGGTCCGCCCTGTTTCCACTAATGCAATCAACCTGGTGTGCACAATCAAATAAGAGCAAATAGAACAAGTTGTCCTACAACTTTAGGCCGTGCACTCCATACGCAAGAAGAAGATACGTCACAGATCCAGGTTCCATCCTGACCACAGGTGCTGTCTTTACGGAGTTTGCACGTTGTCCCTGTGACTGTGTGGGTTTTCTCCGGATGCTCTGGTTTCCTCCCACATTCCAAAGAGGTTCTGGTTTGCAGGTTAGTTTGCTTCTAGTGTGCGGGATAGAACTGGTGTACAGGTGATTGATGGTGGGCTGAAGGGCCTGTTCCCACACTGTAACTCTAAACTTAAGGATGACAGAGGTGCCAGGCAATAATGGCTCTATTCAGAATTCCAATCAATGGGAAGATTGTGTTCTGTGGGAATTTCATGCAATAGACCTGCTGCGTGCCATCTCCCCAAACACACACGGATCGAGCAGGCTGTGTTTCCTCTCCGATGCCAGACTACATTCACATGGTTACTCAGCAGAGAGACAGGCCATTCGGCCTGCTGAGTCTGTACCAGGCATGCATTTACACATCCTACATTAATCCCATATTCCCACACTCCAAACAGGTTGTGGTTTGTAGGTTAGTTGGCTTCTGGTGTATGGGGTGATCGCTGGCCGGCACAGACATGCTGGGCTGAAGGGCCTGTTCCCATGCTGTATCTCTAAACTAAAGGATGACGGGGCGCCAGGCAATAACGGCCCTATTCAGAATCCCAATCGCCAATATTACCACACAGCTTATTCCTTGGGTTATGTTCCTTCGGGCCAAAGGAATCAAGGGATATGGGGAAGAAGCAGGAACGGGGTACGGATTCTGGATGATCAGCCATGGTCATATTGAATGGCGGTGCTGGCTCGAAGGGCCGAATGGCCTCCTGCTGCATCTACTGTCTATGTTTCCTACGTACCTTGGAGGAAAGTGAATGTCCAGCTCACAGATGTCATCAGTGAACGTGGCCAGCTCCCGGTCGAACTCTAGAAGCTAAAGAGAGACAAACAGTCAGTGTCTGGTGCTATACAGCGGGCCAGGAGCAGCAGTAACTCACACGGACACGGCAATTGTGACAAAGGATCGGCATTTACGAACAGCTTTTCCATTGTCTTCTCGGAAAACATCTTGATCAAAGTAGTCGAAGGTTTTCGATTCAAGCCTCAGCAGAACCTGCACAGTAAAGGCAGAAACATGTCTTAGTGAAATATTCAACTACCCCACAACTCACTAACCAAAGATCAGGGCATTAAAACACACAGCTTACTTCAGTACTTCATAAGGTCATAAGTGATAGGAGCAGAATTAGGCCATTTGGCCCATCAAATCTACTCTGCCATTCAATTTTGGCTGATCTATCTCTCCCTCCTAACTCCATTCTCCTGCCTTCTCCCTGTATCCCCGACACCCGTACTAATCAATAATCTATCTACAGTATCTCTGCCTTTAAAAATATCCACTGATGGCCTCCACAGCCGTCTGTATAAAGAATCCCACGGATTCCCCAGCCTCGGGCTAAAGAAATTCCTCCTCTTCTACTTCTTAAAGTATTGCCCTTTAATTCTAAAGCTGTGACCTCTAGTCCTAGACTCTCCCACTAGAACTTTTTTCTCCCGTTATGTACTATGTTTACATATTCTGTTGTGCTGCAGCAAGCAAGAATTTCATTGTTCTGTCTGGGACACGACAATAAAACACTCGACTCACCCACGCACTCGCTCCCTCACCCACCCACCCACGCACTCGCTCCCTCACCCACCCACCCACGCACTCGCTCCCTCACCCACCCACCCACTCGCTCCCTCACGCACCCACCCACGCGCTCCCTCCCTCACGCACCCACCCACGCACTCGCTCCCTCACCCACCCACCCACCCACGCACTCGCTCCCTCACCCACCCACCCACGCACTCGCTTCCTCACCCACCCACCCAGGCACTCGCTCCCTCACCCACCCACCCACTCGCTCCCTCACGCACCCACCCACGCACTCGCTCCCTCACGCACCCACCCACGCACTCGCTCCCTCACCCACCCACCCACCCACGCACTCGCTCCCTCACCCACCCACCCACGCACTCGCTCCCTCACCCACCCACCCACTCGCTCCCTCACGCACCCACCCACGCACTCCCTCCCTCACGCACCCACCCATGCACTCGCTCCCTCACCCACCCACCCACCCACGCACTCGCTCCCTCACCCACCCACCCACGCACTCGCTCCCTCACCCACCCACCCACGCACTCGCTCCCTCACCCACCCACCCACTCGCTCCCTCACGCACCCACCCACGCACTCGCTCCCTCACGTACCCACCCACGCATTCCCTCCCTCACGCACCCACCCACGCACTCGCTCCCTCACCCACCCACTCCCTCCCTCACCCACCCACCCACGCACTCCCTCCCTCACGCACCCACCCACGCACTGGCTCCCTCACGCACCCACCCACGCACTCCCTCCCTCCCTCCCAGACTAGGAGAGTGAATAGTTCAAGAACAGATGAAGCACTAAACCTCCGAGTGGACGAGCTGATGGTACACACCCACGGCCATACCTTGTGATCCTTGCCCTTCTCCTGGAAGAGAACCTTCTTCACATCGCCGGCATCGCTAGTGGGTATGGTCCGTACAGTGGCCGGGCTGCACAGAGTCTGTGGGGCAAGGTGCACATGTTATTCAGCTCTCAGTCACACCATTAAGCCATGAGTTCAGCTCATTATTCTCACCAGTCCCCACTCGATCCCTGAGCAGCACACCGCCTCTTTGGGATATGGGAGGAAACCAGAGCAACTTTAAGGTCAAAGGGGAAAAACCCACACGGTCACTGGAAGAACGTGCAAACTCCACAGAGACAAGGTCGGGATAAATCCCGGTGCAAGAGCTGTGAGACAGCCCACCCCCCCCCCCCCCCCCCCCCGATATGACGAGGGCTTTCGTCAATGGAGGTGAGTGACGGTGCTCTTATTAAATTACAACAGGGAAACAGGCCCTTTGGCCCAACTTGTCCTTGCTGACCAAGTTGCCATTCTGGCCTCATCCCATTTGCCTACATTTAGCCCACAGCCCTCTATACTATTTCTATCCTTATATCATTCCCAATATCTTTTAAAAGTTGTAATTGTATCGACCAGTATAGCTTCCCCTGGCAGCTCATTCAAGATATGGACCACGCTCGGAGTGAAAAAGTTGCCCCAAGGTCTCCCCTCTCACCCTAAGCCTGTGCGCTCTAGTTTTCGAATCCTTTTTTATTATAATGCAAAATGCTTTTATTCAAAACAAACAGAAATGCAGAGTCGTGACACAATCAACTATATTGGCACTTCACAAACAAACAGTTATCATATTAATATATTGCCAACTTTATCAGTAATACTTGATCTCCCGCAGTGACCAGCGTTCACAGACGGCCTCCAGAGTCCCCATGGACACCGCGCGCGTGTTCCCTCTCCAGGGGCATGCGGGCACAGTAAAGAGGCAGGCAGCCGGCTCCGGTGTGGGATGTTGGTCACCCCTCAGCCCCACACACTTCACGGAGAGAGGGAAGGGGCAGCGATACATGGGACCGCACCATTCGGCCCATCAAACCCGCCCTGTTGCCCCGTGTCCTACCTCCACCACTCTCTGTGTGTCCAGTCTCACGTTGAAGTCCCCGAATATTAGGTAGGGCACCTTCTGGTAGCAGGAGTTTGTGATCCTGAGGGAAGAGACAGCACGCTTAGGTTTATTGTGGTCACCTGCACTGAGGTACAGCGAGACGCCTTGCTTCACACGCTATCCACGCAGACCGGATACTAAACACAAATACTATCAACTCAGACTCAAACACAATAGTTTAGTGTAGGAAGGAACTGCAGCTGGCGGTTTATACCAAAGATGGACACAAAATGCTGGAGTAACTCAGCGGGACAGGCAGCATCTCTGGAGTCAAGGAATGGGTGACGTTTCGGGTCGGGTTGAGTCTGAAGAAGGGTCTCAACCCGAAACATCTCCCATTCCTTCTCTCCAGAGACGCTGCCTGTCCTGCTGAGTTACTCCAGCTGTTTATGTCCATCTTCAGTGTTTACAAAGCTGCTGCAAGTAAGAATTTCATGGACTTGACATTGACTCTGGCGTGATTGTGTGGGTTTTCTCCGGGCGCTCCGGTTTCCTCCCACACTCTAAAAATGTGCGGGTTTGTAGGTTAATTGGCTTCTGTAAATTGTCCCTCATGTATAGGATAGTGCTAGTGTACAGGGCGATCGCCGGTCGGTGTGGACTAGGTGGGCCAAAGGGCCTGTTGCCACACTGTATCTCTAAAGTCTAAACTAGTGTACGGGTGATCGATGGTCAGCGGGAGCTTGGTGGGCCGAAGGGTATGTTTTCTGTATCTCTGAACTAAAGTTAAACAGATGTGTGATGTTCCCTCCTCATGTGCTGTAACACTGGGTCTTGGAGTGTGTGGCTGGTCACCAGGGGTGGCTGCGCCATGTGGGGGCTGTGACCATGGAAACGCAACCCCCTTCCCACCCCACCCTTCTCCACTCCTCCCCTCCCCTCTCCTGTGGAATTCTCTGCCTCAGAAGGCAGTGGAGGTCAATTCTCTGGATGCTTTCAAGAGAGAGTTAGATAGGGCTCTTAAAGATAGCGGAGTCAGTGGATATGGGGAGAAGACAGGAACGGGGTACTGATTGTGGATGATCAGCCATGATCACAGTGAATGGCGGTGCTGGCTGGAAGGGCCGAATGGCCTCCTCCTGCACCTATTGTCTACTGTGTTCTCTCCATTCCTCTCCTACCCACCGCTGTCCACCCCTCCCGTCTACACCCACCTCCTCCCCTACCCTCTCCCCTCCCCCCCCCCGCCCCACCCACCTGCTGAGCACGTGGCCTAGCGCTCTCCGCCGGTTTCCTGAGAAGACAGAGGGACATCTCCAGGCCACGAGGTTCGAGGCGTCATGGAACAGGTGGACGTTGACCAGGTCGAAGACCCTGTGCCGTGAATAAACAGGTCAGTGCTTGCAGGTGAGGGGGCGGGGGTGACTAGTGACCCACACCCACCCTGCCGTGTCCATGAGTGTAGGTGGGAACTACAGATGCGGGTTTACACCAAAGCTGCCACAGCCAGACAGAAAACCAGTTTCTTTTCCACGAGCAGTAGCTCTACTCAATAACCAAAAACCTGTAGCCTCCTTTTGCTCTGGTATTTTATTTAATTCACATGTTTAATCGATAATGTTTTATTATTAATGTTTTATGTGTCATTCCTATCTGTCACTGTTTGTCATGTTGTCACTTGCGGGTGGAGCACCAAGGCAAATTCCTTGTATGTGAATATTTGGCCAGTAAACATTCATTCATTCAAAGTGCTGGAGTAACTCAGCGGGAGTGGCAGCATCTCTGGAGAGAAGGAATGGGTAGCATTTGGGGTCAAGACCCTTCTTCACCAGAAATGTCACCCATTCCTTCTCTCCAGAGATGCTGCCCGTCCCGCTGAGCTACTCCAGCATCTTGTGTCTACCTGCTGTGTCTAAGCCTTGCAGTCCCAGTGTTAACCGATCACACCCCCAGCCCACACTCACACTCCCATCCACACTGTACCCCCCCCCCCCAATCCCACCCACTCTACCCATGTACCAATCAAACACATCCCTGGCAAATGCACACTGCACCCCCATACCCAAGGCACCCCACCACCACACTGCGGTCCCCAAAGAAACTCAGCGGGGCAGGCTGCATCTCTGCAGAGAAGGAATGATTGAAACATATAAGATTGTAAAGGGTTTGGACACGCTAGAGGCGGGAAACATGTTCCCGATGTTGGGGGAGTCCAGAACCAGGGGCCACAGTTTAAGTATAAGAATAAGCTATTTAGAACGGAGACGAGGAAACACTTTTTCTCACAGAGAGTGGTGAGTCTGTGGAATTCTCTGCCTCAGAGGGTGGTGGAGGCCGGTTCTCTGGATGCTTTCAAGAGGGAGCTAGATAGGGCTCTTAAAAATAGCGGAGTCAGGGGATATGGGGAAGGCAGGAATGGGGTACTGATTGGGGATGATCAGCCATGATCACATTGAATGGCAGTGTTGGCTCGAAGGGCCAAATGGCCTACTCCTGCACCTATTGTCTATTGTCTATAGAAAGGGTGAGGTTTTTGGTGGAGACCCTTCATTGATAGATAGTCCCTTACTGATCCTGCAGTCTCCAGCGTGTCCGGATGTAACCTTTCCGAGACCACTTGAACTAGGAAGGAAAGAAAAGTCATGTTAGCGTATTAAAGGTGGAGCTGTAGCAAAAATAGTTACTGGAATTTGGGGTCTAGTGTTATAGGGAGAGGCTGGGACTTCTGTCTGAGGTGGTTTTAGTTTAGAGATAGGCCCTTCGGCCCACTGAGTCCGCTCCGACCAGTGATCCCGCCCATTAACACTATCCCACACCCACTAGGGACAATTTTTCATTTACCAGCCAATTAACCTACAAACCTGTACGTCTTTGGAGTGTGGGAGGAAACTGGAGATCCCGGAGAAAACCCACACAAGTCACGGGGAGAACGTACAAACTCCGTACAGACAGCACCCGTAGTCAGGATCGAACCAGGGTCTCTGGGTAAGAATATCATCACACAAGTGCACCACACATCTGGCCCAATACATTGCACATCTGGCACAGTAAATCGCTCGATTCTAAGCTTCCCCCCAGTCTAGTTTCAGTAAAAACACTGAATCAACCACTTGAAACAACTACATTTTATTTTAACAAAACGCATTACAGTTCAACTACTGTACCTATCCCACCGCAGGTTCGATCCTCGTATCTGCCTGTTCAAGCCCTCTAGGCCTCGCTCAGACAGAGACACTCCAGAAGTTCACGCAGTCCTGAGCGCTCTCCCAGAATATCGACGCTGAGCCTCGTGGCAATGGACTTTTATATGTCCCGGGACCTCGAGGGGCCGAACCACATGGGGGTGGTCTCTTAATAACCCAATTACAGATATCGATGAACCCCATACATAACAGACATTTCCCTAACCCAAAGATACAACAGTTCAATACATCGTATTCAAACCGGACTTCGCAAGGAAGCCAACTTAGAAACATTTACCCTGATCTGCCAGAACCCCAGACAAGGCTCAATACCCCATCCAATCAACACTTGGCACAGTAGAACTCTCGCAACATTATTTACAACTATTTACAAGGTGTATGTCTAGTTTGCAGCCATCCAATCCATTCTATGCATTTTGCACCTAATTGACAGGGTCTGCAGATGTTCTTATTCTTTTCTTGCAACTTGTATCCAGGCTCTAGATACACTGGCACCTCTAGCAGCTCGTCCCAGTTCTGCAGAGAGTCATTCCAAATTGACCAAATCTCCGAGCAGCCCTGAAGCTTTGAGCCAATTTTAAAATCCTAGCCCCTCCAAATCTGGCCAGGATTAACAAGTACATCGAACATCTGGCTCAGTGTATTATGAGAGGGGTACACCACACATCTGGCCCCGTCAGTTGCAA
The DNA here is from genome assembly GCA_963514005.1 of Raja brachyura. The sequence goes on from OY740815.1 coordinate 1,332,346, forward strand.
CAACAGCCTCACTGAGCATCAGCCCTACCTCAGGCCAGAAGTCCTGTGGGAACCTTTCCTTCTCGATCATGCTGTTTGTTTCCAGGTGTGTGGAATGGACCACCTTGCCCACCACCTCCTTGAACTCTTGCACTGGATGGATGGAAGAACACACAACGGTGGTCAGGCCGCATCGAGGCCAGTTCAATCCTGTTGGGGGGAGCGGGGGGGGGAAGGAGAAGAGAGAGAGAGACAGAGAGACACAGACAAAAACACAGACAGACAGAGAACAGAGAGAGAGAGACAGACAGACATACAGAGAGACAAATAGACACCGAGAGACAGAGAGAGACAAACACTCAGAGACAGAAAACAGAGACAAAGAGAGAGACAGACAGAGAGAGAGACAGAGAGAGACAGAGAGAGACAGAGAGAGAGGTGAGAGAGGTGAGAGACACACATAGAGAGAGGTGAGAGAGAGGAGAGGGGACAGTTGTAGACTGAGAGTGAGAGACAGTTGTAAACAAGGGTGGAGAGAGACAGTTACAGAGAGGGGAGTGCGTTAGAGCAGAATCTGCAAATGTAAAACTGTAAACATTACCTTTAAAATCGAACTGGTAGATGTTGTGAATTGACTGGTGCAGGAAGTACATGCTGCCCAGCGCCTGGGGAAGAGGAAGCAGATGTGATGGGAGATTATGGACATTGTGAGCGGCTCTTTCTCTCAGGGCACGGAGACAGTCACACCACCCCCAGGGCAATGTGTGTCTGTCCAATGCTGATTTACTTTAGTATTAGTTTAGAGATACAGCTGGAAACAGGCCCTTCGGCCCACCGAGCCTGTGTCGACCAGCGATCCCCGCACACTCACACTATCCTACACACACAAGGGACAATTTACATTTATACCAAGACAATGAACCCACAAACCCGTCACCCCCCCCCCCCCCCCCCCCAAAACTTACAGTGAACCGGGTGTGAGCGGTGTAAGACTGGTCCAGGTACACACAGACTCTGTTGTACTCCTGCATCTGTTTACTGGACAGAATACCCCTGGAGGAAGACACAGCGAGAGAACGTTACAACAAGCTGCAGACCAGACTAGGCCTCATGCAGCAAGCCCATCGAGGCTGTGCCGTCTCATTCCCCAAGTATCCCTGTAACTTGTTCTCCACACATTCCCACTAACTCATGTTGAAAATCACGAGAGGAATAGATCGGGTAGACACACAGAGCCTCTTGCCCAGAGTAGGGGAATCGAGGACCAGAGGACATAGATTCAAGGTGAAGGGGAAAAGATTTCATTGGCAAGAAGGCTTTCGTCACACCAGTCAGAGCATTGAGATGTGGTGCCACAGTTGTACAAGACGTTGGTGAGGCCGCATTTGGAGAATTGGGTTCAGTTTTGGTCACCCTGTGATACGAATGTCATTCAGCTGGAAAGGGTGCAGAGCAGATTTACGAGGATGGTGCTTGGTCGAGGACAGGTAGAGGCTGGGCAGGCTAGGAGGATGAGGGGTGATAAGACAATAGATAATAGGTGCAGGAGTAGGCCATTCGGCCCTTCGAGGCCCATCTTGCACACGTGTACAAAATCATGAGAGGAATAGATCTATACACTGTAAATGGCTCGATTGTAATCATGTATTGTCTTTATGCTGAATGGATAGCACGCAACAAAAGCTTTTCACTGTAGCTCGGTACGCGCGACAATAAACTGAACTGAACATTCAGCCCGTCATGTCTGCGCTGGTTGTTCATTTCCACCACAGTGTTGAGGTGATCTCACAGCCACAAGCCTCACGTTGTGGTCCCTTGGTTATTGAATTGCAATTCATCATTTTGCATTTAACCAACGATGCAGGCCGCAGCTGCAGCCGCAGCAGCTGCCACAGAGTGCCGTCAGACCCGGCTCACTCACTCCACAAACGGGTCCACTTGCGTCATCCCGCTTTCATAGTCCTTCCCTCCAATCTCCTGACAGTGCACAGCGATGAAGTGGGGTTTGTATTTAGCCACTGCCTGTGGGAGGGGAGAGTGGGAGGGGGAGATGGAGTGGGAGGGGGACAGAGAGAGAGGGAAGGGGAGAGAGGGAGTGGGAGATGGAATGGGAGGGAGTGAGAGAGAGAGGGAAGGGGAGAGAGGGAGGGGGAGATGGAGTGGGAGGGAGTGAGAGAGAGAGGGAAGGGGAGAGAGGGAGGGGGAGATGGGGTGGGAGGGGGACAGAGAGAGAGGGAACGGGAGAGAGGGAGGGGGAGTTGGGGTGGGAGGGGGAGAGAGGGAGGGGGAGATGGGGTGGGAGGGGGACAGAGAGAGAGGGAACGGGAGAGAGGGAGGGGGAGATGGGGTGGGAGGGGGAGAGAGGGAGGGGGAGAGAGGGAGGGGGAGATGGAGAGGGAGGGAGTGAGAGAGAAGAGGAAGTGGAGAGAGAGGGGGACGGGCAGAGGAGAGAGAGACGGGGAGGGGAGGGAGGGGAAGAAAGGGGGAGGGGGAGAGGGGAAGGGAGGGAGAGAGAGAAGGGGAGGGGGAGAGAGAGAAGGGGATAGGGAGGGGGTGAAGGAGGAGAGGGAGATAAAAACACAGCACATTGTCAGTGTAACACCTCCAGGGAGAGGGTGAGATGTTGGCGCAGCGGGTAACGTTACTGCCTCACAGCGCCAGAGACCCAGGTTCATTCCTGACTATGGGTGCTATCTGTACATAGTTTGTACATTCTCCCTGTGGCCACTTTCTCCAGGTGTTCCGGTTTCCACCCCAAAGACATGAGAGTTTGTCGGTCGACTGGCTTCGGTGAATTCTCCGTCAACGTATGGCTGAGTTGTGGAATCTGGGAGAGTTGACGGCAATGGGAGGAATACAAGGGAATAAATATGGGATGAGTGTAAATGGGTATTTGATGGTTAGCATGGGCGCTGTGGGCCGAAGGGCCACCTTTACGTTGGATGCTGGAAACACTTGAAAAGAGAAACTCATGAGGGGAATAGATCGGGTAGATGTACAGAGTCTCTTGCCCAGAGTAGGGGAATCGAGGACCAGAGGACATAGGTTTAAGGTGAAGGGGAAACATTTAATGGCAACCTGATGGGCAACTTTTTTTACACAAAGGGTGGTGGGTGTATGGAACAAGCTGCCGGAGGGGGTGGTTGAGGCTGGGTCTATCCCAATGTTTAGACAGGTACATGGATAGGAGAGGTTTAGAGGGATATGGGTCAAAAGCAGGTAGGTGGGACTAGTGTTGATGGGGCATGTTGGTCGGTGCGTGTAAGTTGGGCTGAAGGGCCTGTTTCCATGCTGTATCACTCTATGACTAGTGTAGATGGGGCATGTTGGTCGGTGCGTGTAAGTTGGGCTGAAGGGCCTGTTTCCATGCTGTATCACTCTATGACCCGACATGTCAAGTTCATCTTTGTCCCTGCCGTAAACTGTTTGTTACAGAGTGTTTGTTCTTTATTTCAGATTTCCAGTATCTGCAGTTTTTTTACACGTTTCACTTTAGCATTGGCGGAGGGTGACTGACCCGTGGCAGAGACTAGCGAATGGCGGTACAAGCCGCCGGAAGTACAACTGGGCAGCACTCACCTCATAGAACTCCTGTAACCAGATCGTTTGCAAACCTTCCAACTGTGACAGAAAAGAGATATGGAATTAAAAATAAAACTTTTATCTTAATGTAGACACAAAAGCTGGAGAAATTCAGCGGGTGAGGCAGCATCTACGGAGCGAAGGAATATGCGACGTATCAGGTCTAGACGTGTTTGTGAATGATCCACAACAACACACATAGGAAACACAGTCATCTACAAGACCCTTCTTCAGACTGATGTCGGGGGTGGGGGGAGGGGGTGCATTTTGTGTCTACCTTCGACTTTATCCAGCATCAGCAGTTTTTTCTTCAACAAGGAAAGAGCGTTGCTGGATCTGGTTGTGAGGAATGAGGTGGGGCAGGTACGCCTGGTTTTGGTCTAGCCACATTTTTGAGATAGTATTATGATTAAGGTTAATGATAGAAGTAGATGAGAAGCAATCCAGAGTGGAGGCCAAGGGGATGATCTTATAGAGCTAGATACAATCACAAGGGGAATAGATAGGATGAAAGCACGTTCTTTGTTCCCCAGAGCAGGGGAATCAAGAACCAGAGGCAGAGGTTTAAGGTGAGAGGAACGAGATTCAATTGGCATCTAAGGGGCAACGTTTTCACTCAGAGGGCATATGGAATGAGCTGCCAGATGGGTAGTTGAAACAGGTATAACAACAATGGGCGGGGTGGTGGCGCAGTGGTAGAGTTGCTGCTGGTGTAAACACAATCTTCCCTAGTGTAGAATGGTTTTAATGTGTGGGGATCGCTGGGCGATGCGGTCTCGTTGGGTTGAAGGGTCTGTTTCAGCGCTGTATCTCTAAACTAAGCATTTAAAAAAACCACTTGCACAGGTACATGGATTGGAACGGTTTGGTGGGGATTGGGCCAAATGCAGGCAGATGGGGCAAGTCATGGACAAGCCAGGCCAAAGGGGCTGTTTCTGTGCCTCTAGATGGAGGAAAGCCACATGGGGACGGGCTGAGAGCAGATCGGACCTGGATAAATAGGAAGCAAAGCTAGTCAGGGCCCAATCATCACACCAATGGCACTGCCTCTCAGGGAGAGATGGCTCAGGTCCGGTCAGGGCACATTCCAACATCTACAGCTCCAGGGATGGCCAGAGATATTCGGAGGAAGATAAAGTAAAATAAAAGACTTCTATGGAAAATGCCAGGTTGTAAACACCAGCAAGAACAGTTAACAACAGAAGAATCAAAGTGAGAATTAAAGGACGATGGCAAATAGCGTGTTGCAAACGATTAGCGCAGATATACATCTGACTGCAAGCGTTCTTTTAGAATTTAGAGATACAGCATGGAAACAGGCCCTTCGGCCCATCGAATCCATGCCACCCAGCGACAAATTACAATTGTACCATTGACCAAGGAAGCAGATTAATAGTCAGCTGGAGGAATATGAATCAGGGAAATCCGGCACCAAACTGTGTTGGGTAAATCACGTTTAGCCAACGTAGTCAAAGTTTTTGATGAGATAATGGATAGAAATGAGGAAGAAAATGCAGTGGAGAGGGGTTACACACGGACTGCCGAAGGCTCGATAGGCGCCACGTAACAGGCCTATCAGCAGTGGTGCAGCTGGCAGAGCCGCTACCTCACAGCGCCACAGGCGCTGGGTTCCATCCCGACGCACGTTCTCCCTGTGACCATGTGCGTTTCCACCGGGTGCTCCAGTTTCCTCCCACATCCCAAAGTCGTATGGGTTTGTAGGTTAATTGGACCTCTATGCTTCACCCCCAGTGTGTAGGGAGTGGATGAGAAAGTGGGATAACATAGAACTAGTGTGAAGGGGTGATCGATGGTCGGCATGGACTTGGTGGGCCGAAGGGCCTGTCTCCGTGCTGTATCTTTCCATCAAGTTGGAGCACATGCCATCAAAAAGACATTGACAGAAGGATACACAATGGAGGAGGAAGGGGTGATGATGTTTCAGACTGGAGGAAGGTGAATTGTGTTATTCCCCAGGTGTTGGCTATTGGGACTGTTGGTATCCTTTAGTCCATATTAAGTACCTAAACGTTAGATCACTGGGTGGCACAGTGGTGGGGGTTTGTAGGTTAATCTGGTAATTCTGCAAATTATCGCTAGTATGTAGGATACAACCAGTTTTGTATAGGGATACAGTGCGGAAACAGGCCCTGCGACCCACCGAGTCCACACCGACCAGCGATCCCCACACACTAACACTATCCTACACACTAGGGACAATTTACCATCTACTGAAGCCAATTAACCTACAAACCGGTACGTCTTTGGAGTGTGGGAGGAAACCGGAGCACCCAGAGAAATCCCACGCAGGTCACGAGGAGAACGTAGAAACTGCGAGTACACAGCACCCGTAGTCAGGATCGAACCTGGTTCTCTGGCACAACTCTACTGCTGCGCCACCGTGCCGCCCATAATGTACGGCTGATCATTGGGTGGCACAGACTCGGTGGGCTCAACCTCCTGTTTCCATGCTGTATCTCTAAACCAAAACAAGTTCAAGCCACAATGTTAAATTAGTGGGTTACACAAAACCCATCAGTGTTGTGAACTGTGATAGATGGCAACACGCTGATGCAATGGGCAGATGCTTGGCTGCTGAGAATGACACGGTGATGCATTTTGGTAGGCGTGGAGGAGAGACAACACAGAATAAAGGATACTGCTCCCTAACTGGTGCAAGAGCAGAGGTACCTACGGGCAGGGGGTGCACAAGTTGCTGGGAGTTGCAGGGTAGTTTGAGAGCAGGGTTCGGAAGGCATACACACTCCAGGTTTATCAACATTAGGGTATAAATAAAATGAGAACAAACCCAAAGTGTTGGATTAACTCAACGAGAATCCAGCACTCTCAGATCCCGAATTGAAACGTTGCCTATCAACTTCCTCCAGGGACCCGCTAACTTGTTCCAGCACTGTGCCGTACTCAAGATTCCAGGCTTCTGCATTCCCTGTCACCATAGAAGCAGGGAAGTCAAACCGAAACTTAATAAAGCACTGGTCTAGCCACAACTGGGCCCTTGCATATAATTCAGGTCCCCTTATTATTGAGAGGATGCGAGGGTGTTCGAGAGGGACCAGTAGAGATTTATTGAAGGGGGTGAGGAATTGTGGTTACCAGGATAGTTTCAAGATGCTGGATGTTTTATTTGGGCAAATGGAGGCCCATTGGAACCATGAGGGTGGTAAACAGTGTGGAAAGTGGCAGCAGTTTGCATTACCGGCGGGGATGAGTTTGAAGGGTGCAGGTATGAAGCAAAGGGAAGGGAATTGAAAGTGACAGTGTGGTTGCAATGTGGAACACATTGCCTGGACTTGTGGTGGAATGCACTTCCACTGTGGCCTTCCAAGGGGAAATGCATCAATATGTGGTGAAGGCTGCAGGATAGTCAACTCAAGTCAAGAGAGTTTATTGTCATGTGTCCCAGATAGAACAATGAAATTCTTGCTTGCTGCAGCACAACAGAATATAGTATGCATGAATACAGAACAGTTCAGTGTGTCTATATAGCATAGAGCATATATACACATAAATAAACAGATAAAGTGCAATAGGCTGTTATAGTTCAGAGTTTGTTTGATGTTGTGTTTAATAGTCTGATGGCTGTGGGGAAGAGGCTGTTCCTGAACCTGGATGTTGCAGATTTCAGGCTCCTGTACCTTCTACCTGAGGGTAACGGAGAGATGAATGAGTGGCCAGGATGGTGTGGGTCCTTTTTGAGGCACCGACTGCGATAGATCCCCTCGATGGTAGGGAGGTCAGAGCCGATGATGGACTGGGCAGTGGTCACAACTTTCTGCAGTCTTTTCCGCTCCTGGACGCTCAAGTTGCCGAACCAAGCCACGATGCAACCGGTCAACAAGCTCTCTACTGTGCACCTGTAGAAGTTCGAGAGAGTCTACTCCTTGACATACTGACTCTCCGTAATCTTCTCAGGAAGTAGAGGCGCTGATGTGCTTTCTTTTATAATTGCATCAGTGTGCTGGGACCAGGAAAGATCTGCGGAAATGTGCACGCCCAGGGATTTGAAGTTCTTGACCCTTTCCACCATCGTCCCGTTGATATAAACGGGATTGTAGGTCCCGCGAATGGAAGCAAGGCGGTCTGGTTTGATTGGGCGCTCTGGATTGATTGAACACAATGGGCCGAATGGCTTCCCGTGCTGTAACCATGCTGTCCGACTCCAAACCCATTAAACTCATTAAAAAGACACAAAGTGCTGGAGTACCTCAGCAGGTCAAGCAGCATCCCGGAGAAAACATGGATGGGTGACATTCAGACTGAAGAAGGGTCCCGACCAGAAATATCGCCTATCCATATTCTCCAGAGATGCTGCCTGACCCGCTGAGAACATGGACAGGTAATGTTTTGGGCTGGGAACCTACTTCAGACAGATTGTGGAGGAGAGATTTGCTCCCCTTCCAACTATATTCCTTCCTCTGGCTTCACAACTTGTACCTCTTCTATCGTTAGATCACACATTTTGACTTTTCATCACTGGCCTTTGTCCAATCATCTGCCTATCAGTTCCCTGCTCACACATGTATCCACCCATCACTTGCCTGGCTTTGCCCAGACTGCCTTGCCTCTCTTGTAGCTTTAGCTTTCTCCCCCTTTCCCCACCATGATCAGTCTGAAGAAGAGTCCCGGCCCGAAACGTCACCTATCCATGTTGTCCACAGATGCTGCCTGACCCGCTGAGTTACTCCAGCACTCTGTGAAACGTCACCTATCCATGTTCTCCACAGATGCTGCCTGACCCGCTGAGTTACTCCAGCACTCTGTGTCATTGTTAGGAAAGGTTTAAATGGGCGATTGATGATCAACACAGGCTCAGTGGGCCAAAGGGCCGGTTTCCGTGCTGCATCTCTCTCTGACCCTTGGTGGCCTCCAGCAAGGACATTCGCCAGCCCCACTGACCCCAGGGACAAACAGTTCGCAACGGGCAAAGTCATGAGCTACTTGGACAATGCCTTTGAAGCTCAGCACTGACTTAAATGGGAGCATCAAGGACAGGAGAGGCATACATTATAACATGATCACCATCGCTGCAGGGGATGTGGCCGCTACTCGTAACCAGTGCCTCGGAAAGGCCACCAACATGATCAAGGACCAGTCTCATCCCGGTCACTCCCTCGTCTCCCCTTTCCCATCAGGCGAGATACAGAAGTTGGAAAACACACACCTCGGAATTCAGGGATAGTTTCTCCCCAGCTGTTATCATGCACTTGAACCATCCTGTCACCAATAAGTGAGTGGTCCTGACCTCCCATATACCTCATTGGAGACCTTCACACTATCTTTAATTGGATTTTATCTTGAACCAAACCTTATATCTCCAGTCTGAGGAAGGGTATCGACAATTTGGACAAGTTGGGGGAGTTGGCAGATGCATGGCAGATGAAGTTTAATATGGATAAATGTGAGCTTATCCACTGTGAGGGGAAGTACAGCAGGATCTAGGGGTCCTTGTTCATCAGTGTATGAAAGTAAGCATGCAGGTACAGAACCAAGGGCCACGCATGGGGGAGTACAGAACCAGGGGCCACAGTTTAAGAATGAGTAAGCCATTTAGAACGGAAACGAGGAAACACTTTTTCTCACAGGAGTGGTGAGTCTGTGGAATTCTCCGCCTCAGAGGGCGGTGGAGGCAGGTTCTCTGGATGCTTTCAAGAGAGAGCTAGATAGGGCTCTTAAAAATTGCGGAGTCAGGGGATATGGGGAGAAGGCAGGAATGGGGAACTGATTTGGGATGATCAGTCATGATCCCATTGAATGGCGGTGCTGGCTCGAAGGGCCGAATGGCCTACTCCTGCACCTATTGTCTATTGAAACGTTACCAATTCCTTCTCTCCAGAGATGCTGCCATTCCAGCTGAGTTACTCCGGCATTTTGTGTCTACCTTTGGTGTAAAGCAGCATCTGCAGTTCCTTCCTACACGTTATATCTTTTATCCTGCATCAGTGCACTGTTAACGGCTTGATTGTAATCATTTGTAGTCTATTCTTTGATAGATAGCACGTAACAAAAAGCTTTTCACTGCACCTCAGTACACGTTACAGGGTGGAAGATTACAACCTTCACGTGGTCCGCCCTATTTCGACTAATGCAATCAACTCGACGTGCACAAACGGAGGATCAAATAGAACAAGTTGTCCAACAACTTTAGGCTGTGCACGCCACACGAAAGAAGAAGAAGTACACGTTACAATAATAAACTAAACTAATAGTGATTTGCCCTCTTGAACTGCTGCCTGACACAGATTCAGTGACGGGATGGGCAGGAGATATATGTTCAAATCAGGATGGGAGAAGCCTGCAGTGCAGGTGACACAGACAGCACCTGAGGTCACTGACCATGTACCCCATGTACCCCCATCCCCTCCACACCTCACCCCCCCAGCAAATACTCAACCCCTCCCAACATCTGCAGATACCCCCTCCCCCACCCTCATCCCCCCCCACCCTCATCCCACCTTCATCCCCTCCCCCCTCCCCCACCCTCATCCTCCCCCACCCTCATCCCCTCCTCTACCCCCCCTCACTCCTACCCATCCCCCTCACCCTCCACCCTCCCCCCCCCCCCCCCCCCGTGTTGACTCACATCATCGAACAATGAGCCCACGTTGGCGGTGACCAGCAGCGCCTCCATCCCCGGCCCCACAGGCCCCGACCCACACACCGACCCTCACCCTCACTCTCCCCGCCGCCGCCGCCGCCGCCGACACCGAGCTCGAGCCCGCGCCCGCGCCGCTTCCGCCTCTCACCGCCCCGCCCCCGGGCCCGGCCTCCCGCCCACCGCCCACTTCCTGCCGCCGCTCCCTCACACTCACTCCCCCGCACCCACCCCCTCACACTCACCCCCTCACACTCACCCCCTCACACTCACCCCCTCACACTCACCCCCTCACACTCACCCCCTCACACTCACCCCCTCACACTCACCCCCTCACACTCACCCCCTCACACTCACCCCCTCACACTCACCCCCTCACACTCACCCCCTCACACTCACCCCCTCACACTCACTCCCCCGCACCCACCCCCTCACACTCACCCCCTCACACTCACCCCCTCACACTCACCCCCTCACACTCACTCCCCCGCACACTCACCCCCTCGCACTCACCCCCTCACACTCACCCCCTCACACTCACCCCCCCCTCACACTCACCCCCTCACACTCACCCCCTCACACTCACCCCCCCCTCACACTCACCCCCTCACACACTCACTCACTCCCCCCGCACTCACCCCCTCACACTCACCCCCTCACACCCACCCCCTCGCACTCACCCCCTCACACTCACCCCCCTCACACTCACCCCCTCACACTCACCCCCTCACACTCACCCCCTCACACTCACCCCCTCACACTCACCCCCTCACACTCACCCCCCCCCTCACACTCACCCCCTCACACACTCACTCACTCCCCCGCACCCACCCCCTCACACTCACCCCCTCACACTCACTCCCCCGCACCCACTCCCTCACACTCACCCCCTCACACTCACCCCCCCCTCACACTCACCCCCTCACACCCACTCCCTCACACTCACCCCCTCACACTCACCCCCTCACACTCACCCCCTCACACTCACCCCCTCACACTCACCCCCCCCTCACACTCACCCCCTCACACTCACCCCCTCACACCCACCCCCTCACACTCACCCCCCCCCTCACACTCACCCCCTCACACTCACCCCCTCACACTCACCCCCCCCTCACACTCACCCCCTCACACTCACCCCCTCACACTCACCCCCCCCCCCCTCACACTCACCCCCTCACACTCACCCCCTCACACTCACCCCCCCCTCACACTCACCCCCTCACACTCACCCCCTCACACTCACCCCCCCCCTCACACCCACCCCCTCACACACCCACCCCCTCACACTCACCCCCTCACACTCACCCCCCTCACACTCACCCCCTCACACTCACCCCCTCACACACCCACCCCCCTCACACTCACCCCCTCACACACCCACCCCCCTCACACTCACCCCCTCACACACTCACCCCCTCACACACTCACCCCCTCACACTCACCCCCTCACACTCACTCCCCCGCACCCACCCCCTCACACACCCACCCCCCTCACACTCACCCCCTCACACTCACCCCCTCACACTCACCCCCCTCACACTCACCCCCCTCACACACTCACTCCCCTCACACTCACCCCCCCTCACACTCACCCCCCCTTGCACACTCACCCCCTCACACTCAGCACCCCCTCACACTCACCCCCCCCCTCACACTCACCCCCCCCCCCTCACACTCACCCCCTCACACTCACCCCCTCACACTCACCCCCCCCTCACACTCACCCCCTCACACTCACCCCCTCACACTCACCCCCCCCCTCACACCCACCCCCTCACACACCCACCCCCTCACACTCACCCCCTCACACTCACCCCCCTCACACTCACCCCCTCACACTCACCCCCTCACACACCCACCCCCCTCACACTCACCCCCTCACACACCCACCCCCCTCACACTCACCCCCTCACACACTCACCCCCTCACACACTCACCCCCTCACACTCACCCCCTCACACTCACTCCCCCGCACCCACCCCCTCACACACCCACCCCCCTCACACTCACCCCCTCACACTCACCCCCTCACACTCACCCCCCTCACACTCACCCCCCTCACACACTCACTCCCCTCACACTCACCCCCCCTCACACTCACCCCCCCTCGCACACTCACCCCCTCACACTCAGCACCCCCTCACACTCACCCCCCTCACACTCATCCCCACACACACTCACTCACACATTCACACTCACTCCCACACTCTCCTCCTCATACTCACCCCCCCTCGCACACTCACCACCCACTCACACACACCCTCACACTCACCCCTCCTCTCACACTCACCCCCCTCTCACACTCACCACCCACTCACACACCCCCCTCACTCACACACCCCCCGACTCATCCCCCACTCACACACCCCCTCACACTCATCCCCATACACACACACTCACCCCCACTCACACACTCCCCCCCTCTCACACTCACCCCCTCCCACTCAGATGGAGCCAAGTATGCCAAGCCAGACTGGAGTCCCTGGCCCAGAGTGAGTGAAGCAGGACAACATTTACAATGGGACACTAATATTCAGCAGCATCCCAGGTGCGAACTCAGTCTCCTCTTCTGTATTTATCTGCGGTTCAATGGAGCCAGCACCGCCATTCAATGTGATCATGTCTGATCATTAAAATTCCCTCGTTGAAAGGCCCCAGAAAGCCGCTGCCTCTTTTTGCACGTTATTTTTTAAGCATTATTGTTCTTGGTCTGTACATCTTCTCTTAACACAAGCGCACTGGGGACTCTCTGATTTACGATACGTTTAAACCAGCATCAGCAGTTCTTTCTTGCACAGTATATTTATCCAAGGAGGGAAATTGATCTGCCAACAATCATAAAAACACGAAATACGTGAAACATGAAATTAAAGTGAGTTGTAAGGCTTGGGGGATGTGTAAAGATGGGGGGGTGTCAGTCTCAGTCAATACTCAATGTAACCTGTAGGAACACTAAAACTGGGCCAATATCTGAACAGGAATCCCTTGGGTTCACCCACTGGGAATAAAAAGTAGGTTAAAATTCTCCTCCACCATCTCTGTTGTGTAAATTTGCCTTGTTTGTCAGCCTCTCTCTCACAACACTCGCTCTTTTCCAACCCCAAGTTCATCTGCCTCAGAAGAAGTGTCTCGAGCCGAAACGTCACCCATTCCTTCCCCTCCAGAGTTGCTGCCTGTCCCGCTGAGTTGCATTTTGTGTCTGTCTTCATCATTTGATTGCTCTGGATTCCCGCATTGCTGAAATCATGAGTCACTAAGATGAAGTTTAATGTGGAGAAATGTGAGGTTATTCACTTTGGTAGCAAAAACAGGAAGGCAGATTACTATCTAAATGGTGTCAAGTTCGGAAAAGGGGAAGTACAGCGGGATCTGGGGGTACTTGTTCAGCAGTCTATGAAAGTAAGTATGCAGGTACAGCAGGCAGTGAAGAAAGCGAATGGCATGTTGGCCTTTATAACAAGAGGAGTCGAGTATGGGAGCAAAGAGGTCCCTCTGCGGTTGTACAGAGCCCTAGTGAGACCACACCTGGAGTATTGTGTGCAGTTTCGGACCACTAATTTGAGGAAGGACATTCTTGCTATTGAGGGAGTGCAGTGTAGGTTTTCAAGGTTAATTCCCGGGATGGCGGGACTGTCATATGCTGAGCGAATGGAGCAGCTGGGCTTGTACAATCTGGAGTTTAGAAGGATGAGAGGGGATCTTATTGAAATGTCTAAGATTGTTAAAGGTTTGGACACGCTAGAGGCAGGAAACATGTTCCCGATGTTGGGGGAGTCCAGAACCAGGGTCCACAGTATAAGAATAAGGGGTAAGCCATTTAGAACGGAGACGAGGAAACACTTTTTCTCACAGAGAGTTGTGAGCCTGTGCAATTCTCTGCCTCAGAGGGCGGTGGAGACCGGTTCTCTGGATACTTTCAAGAGAGAGCTAGATAGGGCTCTTAAAGATAACGGAATCAGGGGATATTGGGAGAAGGCAGGAACGGGGAACTGATTGGGGATGATCAGCCATGATCACATTGAATGGCGGTGCTGGCTCGAAGGGCCGAATGGTCTACTTCTGCACCTATTGTCTAAAGCTCCCCATGTCTGGTCATTATTTCCCAGAACCTGTAATTATTGAATTCTTTACGGCAGCTAAACAAAATTGTGCACCAATGTCGACTGGTTTCTTGCCGTTCCAAAAAGACATGTCAAAAGTCAGGTCAAATCAAATTTATTATCATGGTGAGATACAGGTTCAATGCAAATCTTGCTTGCTGCAGAATCACTGGCACATCAGACTCAGAAAATCACACAGAAACATAAATCATACATACATTGTATGCGGTTCTGGTCACCCCATTACAGGAAGGAGGTGGGGACTTTGGAGAGGCTGCGGAAAAAATATAACCGGAATGATTCGAGGGGATTAGCTACGAGGAGAGGTTGGCCAAACTCGGATCGTTTTCTGTGGAACATTGGAGTTGAGGTACATGATAGAAATATATAAAATGATGTGAGGCTTAGATAGGGTAGAGTGTTCATAAGTGTTTCCCCGAGTGGAAATGTCAAAGACTAGAGGCATAGCTTTAAGATGACACAGACAAAGATCAAAGGAGATAGAACAGAGAACAGATCAGCACAGGAATGGGCCCTTCAGTCCACAATGTTGATGTTAACCTGATCTAATCGATTCCATACCCCTCTATTCCCTGCATTTCATTGTGCCTATCTAAACGCCTCTTAAACGCCATTGCAAGACAAGTGTTTTACTTAATGTGCTTCCAGGGCTGGTGGTGCAGACAGATATAGTGGCTTCCAAAGACTTTTAGATAGGCAGGGAATAGAGGGATATGGTTCATAGACAATAGACAATAGGTGCAGGAGTAGGCAATTCGGCCCTTCGAGCCAGCACCGACATTCAATGTGATCACGGCTGATCATCCACAATCAGTACCCCGTTCCTGCCTTCTCCCCATATCCCCTGATTCCGCTATCTTTAAGAGCTCTATCTAGCTCTCTCTTGAAAGCATCCAGAGAACCGGCCTCCACTGCCGAGGCAGAGAATTCCACAGATTCACAACTCTCTGGGTAAAAAGGTTTTTCCTCATCTCCGTTCTAAATGGCTTCTCCCTTATTCTTAAACTGTGGCCCTTGGTTCTGGACTCCTCCAACATCGGGAACATGTTTCCTGCCTCTAGCGTGTCCAAACCCTTAATAATCTTATATGTTTCAATAAGATCCCCTCTCATCCTTCTAAATTCCAGTGTATACGAGCACTCCATTCAAGCAGAGGAGATTAAATTAACTTGGCCTCATGTTGGACCTGGGCATTTTGGGCTAGAGGCCTGTTACTGTGCTGTACTCTTTTATCATTACTACTATCTCCAGTCTGTTTGATCCAACCTGGCATCTCCCACTACCTTTTCATTTACTTCCTGTAACCTATTTCTTTTCCCAATTTTGGCTGTGTCCTGCATGAAAATTAACCAAAAGGCTTCGTCATGACAGACATAAAGTGCTGGAGTAACACAGCGGGTCAGGCAGCATCTCTGGTGAAAAAGGATGAACGGTCCCGACCCAAAATGTCACACATCCTTTTTCTTCACAAGGATGCTGCCTGACCCGACTGCTTTGGTGTCACGTCCTGCACCCACGCAGAACTGACTGACTTTATCCATTTCACCACCAACTTCCATCCGGCACTCAAATATACTTGGACCATTTCTGACATTTCCCTACCATTCCTTGACCTCACCATCTCTATTGCAGGTGACACACTCCTGACTGACATCCACTACAAACCAACTGACTCCCACAGCTACCTGGACTACTCTTCCTCCCACCCTGCTTCCTGTAAGGACTCCATCCCCTATTCCCAATTCCTCCGACTACGCCGCATCTGCTCCCAGGATGACTTGTTCCACACCAGGTCATCGCAAATGTCCTCGTTCTTCAGAGAACGGGGTTTCCCCTCCCCCACTATCGATGAGGCTCGCACCAGGGTCTCCTCCATACCCCGCAACACTGCCCTCTCTCCCCATTCCCCCACTCACAACAAGGGCCGAGTCCCCCTGGTCCTCACCTTTCACCCCACCAGCCAGCGCATACAACAGATAGTCCTCCGCCAGTTTCGCCACCTCCAACGTGACCCCTCCACTCGCCACATCTTCCCATCTCCCCCCCTGTCTGCCTTCCGCAAAGACCGCTCCCTCCGCAACTCCCTCGTCAATTCTTCCCTTCCCTCCCACTCCACTCCTTCCCCGGGCACTTTCCCTTGCAACCGCAAGAGATGCTACACTTGTCCCTTCACCTCCCCCATCCACTCCTTTCACGGACCCAAGCAGTCATTCCAAGTCCGACAGAGGTTCACCTGCACCTCCTCCAACCTCGTCTACTGCATCCGTTGCTCCAGATGCCAGCTAATCTACATTGGTGAGACCAAGCGGAGGCTAGGCGATCGTTTCGCCGAACACCTCCACTCGGTCCGCAATAACCAACCCGACCTCCCGGTGGCTCAGCACTTCAACTCCCCCTCCCAC
Organism: Raja brachyura; assembly: GCA_963514005.1. The sequence goes on from OY740815.1 coordinate 1,349,046, forward strand.
TCCGTATCCGACCTCTCTGTCCTGGGCCTCCTCCATGGCCAGAGTGAACAACACCGCAAGTTTGAGGAACAACATCTCATATTCCGCTTGGGGAGTTTGCATCCTCTGGGCTTAAACATTGAATTTTCTCAATTCTGTTAACCCAGACTGCTCCCTTCCCCCCCCCCCCCCACCTCTCCCTCGGGCCCTGACATTCCTTCTCCATCTCCCCCCCCCCCAAGTCGCACTAGCTTCTCATTTTCACACCAGAAACAGCTTACAATGGCTTGCTCCCTTATCACCAATACTTTTTTGCATATCTTTCACTCATTGTTCTTGCTTTATCTGTCCATATCACTGTTTATATCTCTCGTTTCCCTGATCCCTGACCAGTCTGAAGAAGGGTCTCGACCCGAAACGTCGCCTATCTCCTTCGCTCCTTAGATGCTGCTGCACCCGCTGAGTTTCTCCAGCTTTTTGTGTAACCCTGCTGCCTGACCCGCTGAGTTACTCCAGCACTCTGTGAAACGTCACCTATCCATGTTCTCCACAGATGCTGCCTGACCCACTGAGTTACTCCAGCACTCTCTGAAACATTACCTATCCACCCTGGGGAAAAGGTTAGAATCATAGAATCATAGAAAATAGGTGCAGGAGTAGGCCATTCGGCCCTTCGAGCCTGCACCACCATACAACATGATCATGGCTGATCATCCAACTCAGTATCCTGCCTTCTCTCCATACCCCCTGATCCCTTTAGCCACAAGGGCCACATCTAACTCCCACTTAAATATAGACAATGGACTAGCCTCAACTACCTTCTGTGGCAGAGAATTCCACAGACTCACCACTCTCTGTGTGAAAAATGATCTTCTCATCTCGGTCCTAAAAGACTTCCCACTTATCCTTAAACTGTGACCCCTTGTTCTGGAGTTCCCCAACATTGGGAACAATCTTCCTGCATCTAGCTTGTCCAACCCCTTAAGAATATTGTAAGTCTCTATCAGATCCCCCCTCAATCTCCTAAATTCCAGCGAGTACAAGCCAAGTCTATCCAGTCTTTCTTAATATGGAAGTCCTGCCATCCCAGGAATCAGTCTGGTGAACCTTCTCTGTACTCCCTCTGTGGCAAGAATGTCTTTCCTCAGATTAGGAGACCAAAACTGTACGCAATACTCCAGGTGTGGCCTCACCAAGACCCTGTACAACTGCAGTAGAACCTCCCTGCTCTTGTACTCAAATCCTTTCGCTATGAATGCCAACATACCATTCGCTTTCTTCACAGCCTGCTGCACCTGCATGCCTACTTTCAATGACTGATGTACCATGACACCCAGGTCTCGTTGCATCTCCCCCTTTCCTAATCGGGCACCGTTCAGATAATAGTCTACCCTCCTGTTTTTGCCGCCAAAGTGGATAACCTCACATTTATCCACATTATACTGCATCTGCCATGCATTTGCCCACTCCCTCAACCTATCCAAGTCACCTTGCAGCTTCCTAGCATCCTCCTCACAGCTAACACTGCCCCCCAGCTTCGTGTCATCCGCAAACCTGGAGATGTTGCGTTCAATTCCCTCATCCAGATCATTAATATATATTGTAAATAGCTGGGTTCCCAGCACTGAGCCTTGCGGTACCCCACTAGTCACTGCCTGCCATTCTGAAAATGACCCTACTCTTTGCTTCCTGTCTGGCAGCCAGTTCCCTACCACATCAATATTGAACCCCCAATACCGTGTGCTTTAAGTTTGAATGCTAATCTCTTATGTGGGACCTTGTCGAAAGCCTTCTGAAAGTCCAGATACAACACATCCACAGGTTCTCCCTTATCCACTCTACTAGTTACATCCTCGAAAAATTCTATAAGATTCGTCAGACATGATTTACCTTTCATAAATCCATGCTGACTTTGTCCAATGATTTCACCACTTTCCAAATGTGCTGCTATCCCATCTTTAATTACTGACTCTAGCATTTTCCCCTCTACCGATGTTAGACTAACTGGTCTGTAATTCCCCGTTTTCTCTCTCCCTCCCTTTTTAAAAAGTGGGGTTACATTAGCTACCCTCCAATCCTCAGGAACTACTCCAGAATCTAAAGAGTTTTGAAAAATTATCACTAATGCATCCACAATTTCTGGGGCTACTTCCTTAAATACTCTGGAATGCAGCCTATCTGGCCCTGGGGATTTATCGGCCTTTAATCCATTCAATTTACCTAAGACCACTTCCCGGCTAACCTGGATCTCATTTGACCCCCGGTTCCCTGCTATTTCCGACAGATTATTTATGTCTTTCTTAGTGAAGACAGAACCAAAGTAGTTATTCAATTGGTCTGCCATGCCCTTGTTCCCCATGATCAATTCACCTGTTTCTGACTGCAAGGGACCTACATTTGTTTTAACTAACCTTTTTCTCGTCACATATCTATAAAAACTTTTGCAGTCAGTTTTTATGTTCCCTGCCAGTTTTCTTTCATAATCTATTTTCCCTTTCCTAATTAAGCACTTTGTCCCCCTTTGCTGGACTCTGAATTTCTCCGTCTTCTGGTAGGCTGCTTTTTCTGGCTAATTTGTATGCTTCATCTTTAGTTTTGATACTATCCCTGATTTCCCTTGTTATCCACGGATGCACTACCTTCCCTGATTTATTATTTTGCCAAACTGGGATGAACAATTGTTGTAGTTCATCCATGCAGTCTTTAAACGCCTTCCATTGCACATCCACCGTCAACCCTTTAAGAATTACTTGCCAGTCTATCTTGGCCAATTCACGTCTCATACCCTCAAAGTTACCTTTCTTTAAGTTCAGAACCCTTGTTTCTGAATTAACAATGTCACTCTCCATCCTAATGAAGAACTCAACCATATTATGGTCACTCTTGCCCAAGGGGCCACGCACAACAAGACTGCTAACTAACCCTTCCTCATTACTCAGTACCCAGTCTAGAATAGCCTGCTCTGACTGTCTAGCCCTGACTGCTCCAGACGATCATCAATTAAAACCAGCCCCACTCCCTGGGCAAGTCCCTAGTTAGTCGTGATGCCATTACAGCAAGGTTCACAAACTCACCGTACTTTACATGACCCACCATCCACAATGTAGCAGTGAAACCTGAGGCTGTTTAAATGCCTTTAATCACAAATTAAAATAAAATGCAAATAAAGTTACATCCAGGAAATTGTGCTCTGAAAGTCATCTTTTGACTTTTTTCCATCAGATAGACACATCATATTGGGGCATAAAACATGAGGCAAATAGTCAGTCTTTCAAACTGAAGGAACAGAGTCTTAGTTTAGAGAGACAGCATGGAAACAGGCCCTTCGGCCCACCGAGTCCATGCCGACCAGCATCACCTGTTTACACTAGTTCTGTCTTATCCCACTTTCTCATCCACTCCCTACCCATTCGGGCCAATTAACCTACAAACGCATACAGCTTTGAGATGTGGGAGGAAACCGGACACAACCCACGCAACCACAGGGAGAACGTTGACACTCCACACAGACAGCACCCGTGGTCAGGATGGAACCGGGGTGTCTGGCGCTGTAAGGCAGCAGCTCTACCCGCTGCGCCACCGTGCCACCAAGATATGTCAATTTGTGGATGGGTTTGATGGGTGAGTGAGGGGGAGGGAGTGGGGTGAGAGACCAGAGGTGAATATTAAAATGAATGAACCTACAAACAGGCCCTTCGGCCCATCGATTCCATGTGGACCATCGATCACCCGTTCACACTAGTTCTATGTCATCCCACCTTTGTTGCATCCTCTCCCTACACATTAGGGACAATTTACAGAAGCCAATTAACGTACAAACCCGCAGGCCTTTGGGGTTTGGGAGGAAACCGGAGCACCCGGAGGAAACCCGCGCGGTCACAGGGAGAACGTGCAAACTCCAGACAGACAGCATCCAAGGTCAGGATCGAACCCGGGTCTCCGGCGGCGTGAGGCAGCGGCTCTACCCGCTGTGCCGCCCACGGTGGGACTTTGATTTGCTTCAGTGTTTGAATAAATTCCAGTTTGTTGGCTCAGTGCTTCACCAGCCCCCACTGGCACGAGCTTCCAGCCACTGACAGCTTTTACTGAAGGCTCCGCATCTCAATCCTTCTTCTCCTGGAAGCCTCAAGGAGGGTGAAAGCCCATCAGCGCCCGTTAGTCCATTTTATTCCATCCCGTTCTTTTAAAGTCCAGGGAACGTTGGAATCTGTCAGATTCAGGATGTTGGACGGAATAACATTATTTCCATTGGAAAAAATATCTTCTACCCTAGAGGAGCAGTCCTTGCTTAGTCAAACCTTGCTGAGAAAAGTCACGATGCAAAGGAACAATTATTCCTAATTGTTAATTGAACTGTTTTTAAAATAGTTTTGTCAAGGAAATAGCATACTTGGAGATCCTCAGGATTACAAAGTGTGTGAGACAAGATATAGAGTTCCTGCCTGCGTTGTCCCAACTCAGTAGAGGGTTCCGATGCTTCTAAAGAGCGTTCTGAAAGAGCTGCATAGAATGCATGATATCCTCATCCTGCAGGAGAGAGGAGAGGAGCAGTATTAACAGCACGGAAGCTCACCGGATCTGTGTCAGAGGGCAGTCTGTACCTGGAGCGAGCTGCCAGAGGAAGCTACGGCAGCTGATAATTCCGGCTTTTAAAAGACATTTGGACAGACACACGGCCAAGAAAGGTCGAGTTGGATATGGGCCAGAATGCCAACTTGGTCGGCATGGGCAGGGTGGGCTGAAGGGCCTGATTCTGTGTTGTACAGCTCTATGATGAGTGGTGACAGAATGAACACAGAATTGGCAAAGGGTCAGAACATCGAGGTTTAGGAAGGAACTGCAGATGCTGGTTTACACTGAAGATAGGTGCAAAATGCAGGAGTAATTCAACGGGACAGGCAGCGTCTCTAGAGAAAAGGAATGGGCGACATTTCGCGTCAGTCTGAAGAAGGGTCTCGACCCGAAAAGTCACCCATTCCTTCTCGCCAGAGAAGCTGCCTGTCCCGCTGAGTTACTCCAGCATTTTTTGTCTCTCTTCAGGGTTTGGTTTTCGATAGGGGAGGGGGGTTCCCTGGGGAGGAGTATTGGGATTGCTTCTCTTTTCGATGTACGTTAACAAGCTGAACTTGAGTACACGGGGGTAAGTTTTCACTTAGCACCTCCTTCCTAGGATGGAAGAATCAAATACTAGAGGCCATAGCTTTAATGTGAGTGGGGGAAAGGTTACAGGAGGTGTGCGAGCCAAGTGTTTCTTTACACAGAGGCTGGTGCGTGCATGGAACGTGCTGCCGGGGTGGTGGTGGAGGCAGATACCATAGACTTCTAGATATACACATGGATATGCAGGGGATGGAGGATCATGTGTAGATGACTGCGAGTTGATCTTGGCATCAAGTTCAGCACAGACGTTGTGGGCCGAAGGGCCAGCTCCTGTGTTCTATCTTGTATGACCTACTGCTGCCAAGGGAATTGCTGGATTTTGGGAGGAAGGTGTTTGGGCCTTGTGAGGCCGCAGAGCCGTCTACTGTCCCCAAGAGCTGGAGGATGGACGTGTTCCTCACCGTTTGACAGGTCTCCAGGAACTCATCAATCGTCACCACGCCGTCACGGTTTCTGTCCATCTTCTGAGGAATTAAATACAGACGAATCTGCTGAGTTACCGTCCGACATACAAGACCAACACTCCCTAGCCCAACCCAGACCATCACGCAAACCAACCTCCCTTCCATCGACTCCATCCACACCTCACGCTGCCTCGACAAGGCCAGCAGCATCATCAAGGACCAGTCTCACCCCGGTCACTCCCTCTTCTCCCCTCTCCCACCAGGCAAGAGGTACAGAAGTGTGAAAACGAACGCACACTTCCAGATTCAGAAGTAGACAAAAATGCTGGAGAAACTCAGCGGGTGAGACCCAAAATGTCACCTATCCCTTCGCTCCATAGATGCTGCCTCACCCGCTGAGTTTCTCCAGCATTTTTGTCCACTTCGATTTTTCCAACATCAGCAGTTCTTTCTTAAACACCTCCGAATTCAGGGACAGTTTCTTCCCGGCTGTTATCAGGCAACTGAACCGTCCTCTCACCAACTAGAGAGCGGTCCTGACCTCCCATCTACCTCATCGGACGATCTTTAATCGGACTTCACTGCCTTTATCTTGCACTGAGTGTTATTCCCTTTATCCTGTCTCTGTGCAGTCTGGATGCTTTGATTGTTATCATGTGTAGTCTTTCCACAGACTCGATAGTGAGCAATAAAAAAGCTTTTCTTTGTATCTCAACACAAGAGACAATAAACAAATCTAAATTAACAACCCAAGCACGCAACAAGAAAGCTTTTTGCTGTACCTCAGTCCACAAAACAGTAAACGGTGCTGGCTCGAAGGGCCGAATGGCCTCCTCCTACACCTATTTTCTATGTTTATAAAGTAAATTAAACTAACGCCCCTCTGTGATTGGAATTCTTCCCAGATTTCCATCATCTTCTCCCATTCCCCATTTCAATGTCCACCTCTGCTTTGTCCCATTCCCATCAGCCCTATGGCCATTAATCGCCACCCACTCACGAAGATGCTCCGCTTGTCACCGTCCCTCCGCCTACTTCCACAAACGCCACCACAGATGCTGCCACCATGGTCCATGGCCACCCGAGATACATTGACCCACTGATTGCTACTAGCATCTCCAACCTCTTATCCCAGACTAGATGCCCTTCAGCTCCAGCTCTCCACCGTACCTGGAAGAACCTCTCCACGTGTTCAAGGGGGCTCTCTGGGTACAGGGCAGGGTATGTGTAACGCCCCATCATGTCGTAGATCGACTGAATAATTGCCAACATTTCCTGCAAGTAGAAGAGGAGGAACGGTGACACCAGGCCAGACTGCGCCAACTTCATCACATCTGCTCGCTGAATTAGGCAAAGTACTTCATAAACTAAACCCTTCCCCTTCCCTTCCCACACCTCACACCTCACCCTTCCTTATCTCTGTGTCTCCCTCTCCCCCCACTCTCGGTCTGAAGAAGGGTCTCGGCCCAAAACGCAGCGGGACAGGCAGCATCTCTGGAGAACGAATGGGTGACATTTTGGGTCGGGACGGAAGAACGGTCTTGTCCCGAAACGTCACTCATTCCTTCTCCAGAGATGCTGCCTGTCCCGCTGGGTTACTCCAGCATTTTGTGTCTATCCTGAGTGATAGGTGGATACAACAAGGGGCTTTTGATTGGCAAATGGCTGTAAAAAGGCCAGAGATGAAAAGACATAAAGTGGGAGATAAGAAGATGATAGAAGATGTGAGATGTCAAACCAGAGGAAGGAGTATAGATGCAAGGTGATGGGAGGGGGGTGCAAAGTACGTATGATACAGAGTCATTATATATCATAGCAGGTAGACAAAAATGCTGGAGAAACTCAGAGGTGAGGCAGCATTTATGGAGCGAAGGAAATGGGCAATGTTTCGGGTCGAGACCCTTCTTCGGACCCGACCCGTCTCGACCCGAAACGTCACCTATTTCCTTCGCTCCATAGATGCTGCCTCACCCGCTGAGTTTCTCCAGCACTTTTGTCTACCTTCGGTTTTCCAGCATCTGCAGTTCCTTCTTAAACATATATCATAGCAAGTACTTTAATTTGTATACATACGGAGACCATCGAGATAAGTACTGTAGGCTCCGAATCCTACGTTAAAACTAAAAACTAAATCTCTGTCTGCATGGCACAAGGTGGTGGTGGTGTGGAAAACTGACATGGATTATGGATCAGGTCATCAGCAGCAAAACTCGACGGATCGAATCAGCAAAACTGTTTGATCTACAGTGGGGGGGGTGGGGGGGGAGGGAAATATTCCATTACTGGGTCGAAGCACAGGTGAGGCACCAATGTAGCTTGTGAGAGGAATAGAAGGGGTGGCACTGTCTTATACCCAGAGTGGCGGAATCAAGTAAGTCAGTACGTTTATTGGCCAAGTATTCACATACAAGGAATTTGCCTTGGTGCTCCGCCCACAAGTAACAACACAACATACAGTGACAGTTACCACAGTCAAGAACCAGAGGACATAGGTTTAGATGAGAGGAGAAAGATGTAATCGGAACCTGAGGATGTTTTATTTGCACAAAGGGTGGTGGATGTATGGAACGACCTGCTGGAGGAGGTAGTTGCGGCACGTACAATCCCAACATTTAAAAAAGATTGGGCAGGTACATGGATAGTGTAGGTTTAGAGGGGTATGGGCCAAACGCAGACAGGCAGGCAGGTGGGACTGGTGTAGATGGGACGTGTTGGTCGGTCGTCGTGGGCAAGTTGGGCCACTGGGCCTGTTTCTGTGCTGTGTAACTCTAGCTTCAACAAGGCCGAGGCTAGGATTATAAACGCACTTAAGATAGACACAACGATAAGTTGGCTTGTTTTTATGGTCATATAAACCCTACCTGTGACAGATGTAACCCTGAAGTGGCCTCACTGACCAATATGTTTTGGTCCTGCCCACTTTTGGAAAAACATTAGAAAGAAATCTTTGATACTATTTCTATAATCTTAGGTATTGATTTACAACCTCATCCTATTACTGTAGTTTTTGGGCTACCGACGTTAGATTCTATTCATCTGTCCCGCGCCGCCCATCGGCTGATTGCTTTCACCACATTAATCGCCAGAAGATCTCTTTTATTTAAATGGAAAGACTCCAACCCTCCGACCACACTCCAGTGGCATTCTGAAACCATATCATGTTTAAATTTAGAAAAGATCAGGAGTGACATTGTTGAACCCTTGGTTACATTTGATAAGCCTTGGGGAAGATTTATGCAACATTTTCACCCAACATTAATTGTCCCCTCTCCAACTGTTATAAAAATTATTTAACCTTTATACGGTGGAACGGACTTGACGACAAACAGGGACTTAAATTGTTGAAATTCTTTGCAGCTCAGATTCTGTTTTGTCTTTTTTTTCTAGTTTAGGGGGGTTTTGGTTTTTCCTTTTTTTCTCCTTTTTTTAATCTTTTTTTTTTACAAGTTTTCTTTTAAACATTCAACTATATTTCCATAGAGACCGGGAGGTCTATATTCAATGTGTATTTTGACACTGCACTCATATTTAGGTTATACCTGCCATTAATGTAATCCTGATCCCTATGTACCAATATCATTGTTATGTTCGTCATTATTCTTTTTTGTTGTTGCTTTGTTTTTGTTTTTGAAAAAAAAACAAATAAAAAGATTTTAAAAGAAAGAAAGATAGACACAAAATGCTGGAGCATCTTAGTGGGTCAGGCAGCATCTGTGGAGAAAAAGAATAGGTGACGTTTCGGGTTGAGCCCGTTCTTACTAGGTCTGACACTTCCAATGACCACTTGTCCAAGTTCTATGCTCATCAGTGACATTTGAGATATTCCGTTAAATACATCCGACATTCTGCAGTAGGGTCCCGACCGGAGACGTTGCCTGTCCATTCCCTCTCCAGATGCTGCCTGACGTGCCGAGTTCCTCCAGCGCTCCGTGTGTCAGCCACAGTCGGTGCGTGCAGGACAGACAGCAGGCGGTGTTGGCCCTACCTGCTTGGTCACGTAGCCATCCTTGTTGATGTCGTACAGGTTAAAGGCCCAGATCAGCTTCTCGTTCACCGTTCCCCGCAGTAACACAGACAGACCGATAACAAAATCCTGAGAGGTGGGAGAGTTGAGGAGGTGAGGGGAAAGTGAATGATCTGTAAAAAACTGCACCAAAAAAAAAATCCAGAGACGACTGCGGGGTGACGCCTGTTTGGTGGTGAGTAGTCGCCCAAAGAGTCGTACCTTTTTCTGGTTGCCGCTGGATTTTGAACATTTCCGGCGACCTGCTGCGACTATGACGGGTGCCGGCAAGTCCGTTATGGGGGGTTTACGGTGAGAGGGGCAAAGTCTAAAGGAGATTTGCGGGGAAAGATTTCTTACACAGAGGGTGGTGGGTGCCTGGAACACACCATCTGGGTGGTGGTGTTTAGCTTAATGTCATTTATACTGAGGTACAGTGAAAAGCTTTCTGGTGGCAGATACAGGTAGAGGTGGAGGGCACTTGGGCATCATTTGCGCGCCACGCAGGTGGAGCGCGAAGATTTTGTGAATCCCAAAATCCTGGGGCGCTGTGCACGATCACACGTCACTGCCTACGCCACCACGCCTCACCATGCGCCATGCGCAGGTAATGCACGGTATGCGCGCGTCACGTGCTGGTCACAATGCGTGCATGACGCGTAAATTATGTCGTGTAAATGACGCACAAATAACGCCCAAGTGGGTCAGGCCCTTAAGAGGCTTTTAGACAGGCACATGGATACACAGGGAATGGAGGGATATGGATCAGGTGCAGAAAGTGGAGATCAGCTCAATTTGGCACCATGTTCAGCACGGACATGGTGGGCCGAAGGGCCTGTTGCTGTACTGTACTGTTCTATGTGCTATGACTGGGAAGGGTTCAAAGTTGACTCGAGGTCAGGTAAGCTTCTTTAGAAATGTGTTTTTGTACTTATCCCAACCTTCAGGTGCATTAGTCGTTTCAAATTATGTTTCACCTCAAATCGAATGGCTCCACTGCTGTCTGTGTCGAACGCGTTAAACAGGAAGTGTGCGTACGTTGTAACATCTGCAACGAGAAAAGGAACAATTTCAGGATAATCCTGACCAGTAACAAGAACTATCCCAGGAATGATTGGGTTAACAAATGAGCGTTTGCCGGCACTGGGCTCGCTGGAGTTTAGAAGGATGAGTGGGCACCTCATTGAAACTTCACCGAATAGTGAAAGGCAAGGATAGAGTGGATGTGGAGAGGATGTTTCCACTAATGGGAGAGTCTAGGACTAGAGGTCACAGCCTCAGATTAAAAGGACGTTCCTATAAGAAGGAGATGAGGAGGAATTTCTTTAGTCAGAGGGTGGTGAATCTGTGGAATTCATTGCCACAGAAGGCTGTGGAGGCCAAGTCAGTGGATATTTTTAAGGCAGAGATAGATAGATTCTTGATTAGTATGGGTGTCAGGGGTTATGGGGAGAAGGCAGGAGAATGGGGTTAGGAGGGAGGGATAGATCAGCTGTGATTGAATGGCAGAGTAGACTTGATGGGCCGAATGGCCTAATTCTGCTCCATTGACTGTGGTATGAGTGGAATCAAATCCACTGGCAATCACTGACATGACAACATTCACAAGCACTCTAATGAACAGTGTAGAAGTACATTGAGACAACCTCATGCCATAAAATCGTAACCCTTATTAGGATGTGTCCAGGAGTTAGTTAAATCTCTTACCTCCCTGAGGGAAAAACTGGGAATAAATTGATTTGAAAGTTTTCTCATCCACCATTCCACTGGGACACTCCTGTAAACACAAAATATTCACGCTCATGGTTTATCTTACAACTGCGGATCACATGTTCACAAACTGGTTTCTGGAAAGTACTATTCTGCAAAATGGCAAAGAAAATAGACACAAAGTGCTGGAGTAACTCAGCGGGTGCAGCAGCATCTATGGAGCGAAGGCAATAGGCAACGTTTCGGGCTGAGACCCCAAGGAATGGGTGATGTTTCGGGTCGAGGCCCTTCCTGAGAGGAGGTTAAGGGCAGGGAGGTGGGACAACAGGGAGAACTGGGGAGGAGTGTCAGTGGGCAGTGAATGAGGGGGACGTCTGTGTCTGTGGATCTTCCATAACGTCAGCGAGTCCCAACGTCAATGCCAAACCGTACACAGCAAGATCCCACAACTGGGATTATGGTCAACTTCTCTGCCGCAATCAAACCCCTAGCGTACTTGAAAATAGACACAAAATGCTGGAGTAACTCAGCGGGGCAGGCAGCATCTCTGGAGAAGATATGGGTGACGTTTCAGGTCGAGACCCTTCTGCAGACTCCTCCTTCTCTCCAGAGATGCTGCCTACCCTGCTGAGTTACTCCAGCATTTTGTGTTTATCTTCGGTGTAAACCAGCATCTGCAGTTCCTTCCTAACCTATTGTACTTGAGTTTGACTTGATTGTATTTATGTGTAGGATTATATTTATCTGTTGGGGCTGCACAGTGGTGCAGCAGTAGAGTTGCTCCATCACAGTGCCAGAGGCCCGGGTTCCATCCTGTCCAAGGGTGCTGTCTGTGTGGAGTTTGCATATTCTCTCCGTGACTGTGTGGGTTTTCTCCGAGTGCTCGATTTTCTCCCACATACCAACGACGTGCGAGTTTGTCGATTATTGCCCCGAGTGTGTAGGGAATGGTTGGGAAAATGGGATAACATAGAACTAGTGTGAACGGGTGGTCGATGATCGGCGTGGACTTGATGGGCAGAAAGGCCTGTTTCGGTGGTGGATGGAACACAGAGGAGAGAACAGTGCAATGCAAGAATAGGTCCTCATTATTGCTGATTTGATGCATGCCTGGTTTTGCTATTGATGACCCGATCCATGATACATGCTGAGTTTCCACTATGTCATCTTGTGGTATGCGATGAGCTTTATTCTGATTATGATGCATAACCTTACGGAGGCTAATGCCATGGTCTCTGTATGTTATTTGAATAAAGTACTTTTAATGAAGTTAAACGATTTATGGTTATCATTGCTTCGTACATGGTGTCAGAAGTGGGATGCCATAATCCATATCCCCCCTACTCCCTGCATATCCCTGTGCCCATGCTGAAGTCTCTTAAATGCCACTATCACATCTTCCGCTGTCTTATCACAGAATATAGAATAATGAATGGCAAAGATAGAGTGGATGTGTAAAGGATGTGTTCACTGGTGGGAGAGTCCAGGACCAGAGGTCACAGCCTCAGAATTAAAGGGTGCTCTTTTAGAAAGGAGGTGAGGAGGAACTTGTTTAGTCAGAGAGTCGTTAATCTGTGGAACTCATTGCCACAGAGGGCTGTGGAGGCCAAGTCATTGGATATTTTTAAGGCAGATATGGATAAATTCTTGATTAGAACGGGTGTCGGGGGTTATGGGGAGAAGGCAGGAAAATGGGATTAGGAGGCAGAGATCAGCCATGATTGAATGGCGTAGACTTGATGGGCCGAATGGCCTAATTCTACTCCTATAACTTGTGAACTAGTCTATCTGTGATAAACTACATAAAAAACTGAGACTCCCTTTCAGTTGAATATAGAATACATTGCAGCAATATTAGTGGAGCAGAGAGCTATGCCTGTGCCATTAGGATGGAATATTAAAACCATGGTACATCTGTGCCAGAAACCTCTTCCTTCTCGAGGCCAGCTTTAATGAATTATATTTTTAACCTCTTTACCATGAGAATTATGGTCCATAAAAATCTTTACACAAATATTTAATTGTTTCAAGTAATGCCAAATCATCAGAATTGCATGCAGATAATGCAGATAATTCTCCAATGGTTTTTGGAGCTGAGTTCTGCTAATGCTGACTCACTTGGCGATGCGGAATTGGAGACAGGAGGAGGAGTAGACTCAAATGTTGGGATAGTCCCTGCCTCAAATGCCTCCTCTGGCAGCTTGTTCCAAAAACATCACTGGATGTTTTCAATTCACCAATTCACTGGATGTTTTCAAGAGAGAGTTAGATTTAGCTCTTAGGGCTAACGGAATTAAGGGATATGGGGAGAAAGCAGGAACGGGGTACTGATTCTGGATGATCAGCCATGATCATATTGGTTGGCATGGGCAGGGTGGGCCAAAGGGCCTGTTTTCATGCTGTTTTCATCATTCTATGACTAAGGGTTCCAACCCGAAGTGTCGTTGGGCCATTCCCTCCACAGATGCTGCCTGACCCGCTGAGTTACTCCAGCACTCTGTGAAACGTCACCTATCCATGTTCTCCACAGATGCTGCCTGACCCACTGAGTTACTCCAGCACTTTGTCATATTTTAAATTCCGGCATCATATTGCTGTCGACAATATGATATTTAGAGCATTTTTCTGGATTCTAAGATAATTGATATTGTTGTACATACGGTGTGTGTGAGAGAGAGGAATAGATATGACTTACATAATCAAGGCTAAGTGAAATCTTCAATGGAAATGGATTAGATAATAGGAGATGATTGAACCAAAAGACTAAGCGTAGCTCAGTATTCCTTTTAAAGTGATTGATTCAGGCACTTTAATATTTCCATTTTAACTTGCAACATCTATATTTATAATGGAAACTCTGTGTGTGTGTGTGTGTGTGTGCGTGAGATCCACACTCTAATACAACCTCCTGCCTGTGATGTTACTGCATAGGTTTTACTGAGGGGCATCACATGGTTGGCCGTGGGAATTCCCTTTGGAAGTCAGCTAATTGGAAGTGAGACGCACTGGCAGCGGTGAAGTCACTGGGAGATGGTGCAGGGAGATACAGACGCCATGGGACAATGCACAGTTGAGATCGAGCAAGGTCTGGGCAGTCTGACAAACCCCAGACAGGCTTTGCAAGTGGATGTAGAAACGTGTAGGCAGGAACTGCAGATGCTGGTTTAAACTGAAGATAGACACAGAGTCCTGGAGTAACTCAGCGGGTCAGGCAGCATCTCTGGAGAGAAGGAATGGGTGACGTTTTGGTTGTGAGACCCGTCTTCAGGCTAACATTTCGGGTCAAGACCCTTCTTCAGACCCTTCTCCAGTCTGAAGAGATGCTGTCTGACCCACTGAGTTGCTCCAGCATTTTGTGTCTATCTTAGAAATAAGGAACTGCAAATGCTAGATAATACAGAAAAGTGCAGGAATAACTCAACAGGTCAGGCAGCGTTTGTCAGAAGGAACTGCAGATGCTGGTTTACTCTGAACATAGACACAAAATGCTGGAGTAACTCAGTGGGACAGGCAGCGTCTCTGGAGAGACGGGCGTACCAGGTCCAGACCCTTCATCAGACTTCAGACATTCACCATCTCTGGAGAACATGGGTCGGTGATGTCTCGGGTCCGGACCCTTTCTGTCCCACCTCTCTTCCGTCCCAGCTTTGTTTGCCATCCCTCCACCCCTACAATCTATCTGACGAAGGGTCTCGACCAGAAACGTCGCCTATCTATGTTCTCCACAGATGCTGCCTGACCCGCTGAGTTACTCCAGCACTCTGTGAAACGTCACCTGTCTATGTTCTCCACAGATGCTGCCTGACCCGCTGAGTTGCTCCAGCACTCTGTGAAACGTCACCTGTCCATGTTCTCCACAGATGCTGCCTGACCCGCTGAGTTACTCCAGCACTCTGTGAAACGTCACCTATCCATGTTCTCCACAGATGCTGCCTGACCCGCTGAGTTACTCCAGCACTCTGTGTTTTTTGCATCATATAAACACTGAGTTACATGTACGTTGAATGAAGAAACACTTCACACACGAGGACATTGGAGCAGGTTGTCCACACAGAGAGTGCGGTCAGATGGTACGCACGTTTTTGAAGCCCCTGTACAGAGACTGGATTTCTCCCTTGGAGAACATGGTCCGAGCTTGGAGACCATCCAGGCCTTCGGGCTGGTGGCGGGCCGCTGATAACTCGTCATCGATGTCCCAGTCATCTGCAGGGAAACACGAGAGGTGACTTGCTGCCCCACCCCTGCCCACAGCAGTACCCTCCTCTCAGCCCAGATGTGGTGTGGCACGATGACGCAGAGCCAGAGACCCGCCTTCCATCCTGACCGGTATTGGGGGCGCAACTGTTTACCTTATATATTAATGATTTGGAAGAGGGAATTAGGAGCAACACTAGCAAGTTTGCGGATGACACAAAGCTGGGTGGCAGTGTGAACTGTGAAGAGGGTGTTAGGAGGTTGCAGGGTGACCTGGACAGGTTGAGTGAGTGGGCAGATGCGGTATAATATAGATAAATGTGAGGTTATCCACTTTGGTGGCAAAATTAAGGGGGCAGATTATTATCTCAATGGGGTTAGGTTAGGTAAGGGGGAGGTACAGCGAGACCTGGGTATCCTTGTACACCAGTCACTGAAAGTTGGCGTGCAGGTACAGCAGGCAGTGAAGAAAGCTAATGGAATGTTGGCCTTCATAACAAGAGGATTTCAGTACAGGAGTAGAGAGGTTCTTCTGCAGTTGTATAGGGCTCTGGTGAGACCATATCTGGAGTATTGTGTACAGTTTTGGTCTCCTAATTTGAGGAAGGACATCCTTGTGATTGAGGCAGTGCAGCGTAGGTTCACGAGATTGATCCCTGGGATGGCGGGACTGTCATATAAAGATTGAAAAGACTAGGCTTGTATTCACTGGAGTTTAGAAGGATGAGGGGGGATCTTGTAGAAACATATAAAGTTATAAAAGGACTGGACAAGCTAGATGCAGGAAAAATGTTCCCAATGTTGGGTGAGTCCAGAACCAGGGGCCACAGTCTTAGAATAAAGGGGAGGCCATTTAAGACTGAGGTGAGAAAAAACTTTTTTACCCAGAGAGTTGTGAATTTATGGAATTCCCTGTCACAGAGGGCAGTGGAGGCCAAATCACTGGATGGATTTAAGAGAGAGTTGGATAGAGCTCTAGGGGCTAGTGAAGTCAAGGGATATGGGGAGAAGGCAGGCACGGGTTATTGATAGCGGACGATCAGCCATGATCACAATGAATGGCGGTGCAGGCTCGAAGGGCCGAATGGCCTCCTCCTGCACCTATTTCCTATTTCCTATGTTTCTATGACCTTGTGCGCTGACTGTATGAAGTTTGCTCGTTCTCCCCGTGACCTCGTGGGTTTTCTCCGGGTGCTCCGGTTCCCTCCCACACTCCAAAGACGTGCAGGTTTGTAGGTTGATTGGCTTCTGTAAATTGTAAATTGTCCCGAGTGTGTGTAGGATAGTGTTAGTGTGCGGGGATCGCTGGTCGGCGCGGATTCACACACTAACCATCACTTCTCAACATCAGAATCTACCCGCACGTTTGCAACAACTCGCTGCTACGATAACGATATCTTCCTGTAATTTATTCTTTACTCTTTGTTCCAGTTCCTTACTTTAGGGGGCGGCACGGTGGCGCAGCGGGTAGAGCTGCTGCTTCACAGCCCCAGAGGCCTGGGTTCGATCCTGACTACGGTTGCTGTCTGTGTGGAGTTTGTACGTTCTCCCTGTGACCGGGTGCATTTTCTTCGGGTGCTCTGGTTTCCTTCCACATCCCTATAACACGTGGGGGTTTGTAGGTTAATAGGCTTCTGTACATTGTCCCTAGTGTGTGTAGGATAGAACTAGTGTACGGGGTGATTGTTGGTCAGTATGGACTGGGTGGGCCGAAGGGCCTGGATAAAAGTCAGCCCTGAAGGTCCGGTCGCTGGTGGTACAGCAGTGGGAATTGATTGTGTGAGCGAGCCCGAGAGTTGGCTCGGTTGGACTGCGAGCATCCTGTTACTGCGAAGTGGAGCTGATGTACTCAAGGATCAAGTTGCCAGCCTCTGGCCTCAGAATCGTTAACAAAGCACATCACTCGGAATGGGAAATGGAGATGTTATCAAACCCGACTCAATGTTATTGCCCAGAACAACAGAAGAAACCGGAGGCCACTCTGCCCCTCCAGCCCGCCCTGCTATCCACAAAGGTAGAAACAAAATGCTGGAGTCACGTACCGAGACAGGCAGCATCTCTGGAGAAAGGGAATGGGTCAAGACCATTCCTTCTCTCCAGAGATCCAGCTGAGTTACTCCAGCATTTCTTGTCTATCTTCAGTGTAAACTTGCATCTGCAGTTCCTTCCAATACATTTTGCCTGTTATCCATCGAGATCATGACTGATCTTCCACCTCAGCTCCATGTTCCAGAATCACCACTACAATCCTCGACCCCCTGCCCCCTCCGCTCTACCTATTGGGCGTGAGTTTAACGTGATTTAATTCCTGCACGTTATTTATCTGATCTGTTTGGATAATATGTGAGACAAAGGAAGACAAGGAACCGCAGATGCTAGTTTACACCAAAGGACACAAAGTGCTGGAGTAACTCAGCGGGACAGGCAGCATCTCTGGAGAAGTGGAATGGGAGACCCTTCTTTAGACCCCTCAAACTAGGCATGCAAAACAAAATCTTGCTACAAATGACATTACTGTGCCAAAAGCCAAACCTTCTGTGACATCTTCACGCTGGGACAAAAAGGTTTGCGTCTGAGCTTGCTCCATCCTTCCACAAAGAAAAACAAACTCTATTTCACTTACAAAGTTGCCTCTCGAATCTCCATTCGACCCAACACCCATTTATTGCTAAGCTGAGTGAAAACTGCGGGAGTGATGAGCTAACTAAGGGTGGCACAGTGGAGCAGCGGTAGAGTTGCTGCCTGACAGCGAATGCAGCGCCGGAGACCCGGGTTCGATCCCGACTACGGGCGCTGTCTGTACGGAGTTTGTACGTTCTCTCCCCGTGACCCGCGTGGGGTTTCTCCGAGATCTTCGGTTTCTTCCCACACTCCAAAGACGTGCAGGTTTGTAGGTTAATTGGCTGGGTGTAAGTGTAAATTGTCCCCAGTGTGTGTAGGATCATGTGTGGGGATCGCTGGCCAGTGTAGACTCAGTGGGACAAAGAGCCTGTTTCTGTGTTGCATCTCTAAACTGAACAACACTGAGGTTGCTTCATTGACGTTACACAATGGGGTGCAGCAAAGCACTTATCCCCGCAGCTGAGGACACTTCCCCAAGACGCATTAACTTGCATTTTCTCAGCAAGGCTGCTGCCGGCCGGTCGGGGCCGACCGTGTGCATTCCTCTGGTCCCTGTGTTCTGCATCACTGCTGCACTGTTGCTGATAATCTGACCCCAGACTTGGCTCGACCTTGTCACATCAGGACTGGCTGCCTGTCTTGTGGTGAGGCCGGGACTCTGCTGTCGTCAGCAATACTGTGGAGCAGACCGCCATCACAGGGTGCTACTTCATTAGTGTTTTAGAGATACAGCGCGGAAACAGCACCGAATCCGCGCCGACCAGCAATCCCCGCACACTAACACTACCCTACACACACTAGGGACAATTTACATTTACACCAAGCCAATTAACCTACAAACCTGAACGTCTTTGGAGTGTGGGAGGAAACCGAAGATCTCGGAGAAAACCCACGCAGGTCATGGGGAGAACGCGCAAACTCCGTACAGACAGCACCCATAGTCGGGGGGGGGGGGGGGGGCAAGAAAGGAAGAGGCGGAGGCAGTGGGCTTGTGGGAGAGCTGGGAAGGAGGGAGAAAACAAGAACTATCTGAAATTAGAGAAGTCAATGTTCATACCGCTGGGGTGTAAACTACCCAAGCGAAATATGAGGTGCTGCTCCTCCAATTTGCGCTGGGCCTCACTCTGACAATGGAGGAGGCCCAGGACAGAAAGGTCAGATTCGGAATGGGAGCGGGAGTTGAAATGCTGGGAGATCAGGTTGGTTAGTGCGAACTGAGCGGAGGTGTTGGGCGAGGTGTTGGGCGAGGTGTTGGGCGAGGTGTTGGGCGAGGTGTTGGGCGAGGTGTTGGGCGAGGTGTTGGGCGAGGTGTTGGGCGAGGTGTTGGGCGAGGTGTTGGGCGAGGTGTTGGGCGAGGTGTTGGGCGAGGTGTTGGGCGAGGTGTTGGGCGAGCCTGCGCTTGGTCCCGTCGATGTAGAGCAACTGACACCTGTATTTGATTCACTCGGCCATGAAGGATAGGATAACATCCTGCTGACTGCTCCCATTACTCACGTATACGGTACACTTGGACACACGGATCCCTCTACATGTCAGGGTTCCACTAGCTCTCAACGTTTAGATAACCTCGCTGGGATTTGTGTATGTTTGACCTGGTCCTGGATCTGGCTTCACCATGGGCCCATTCCAGCTCAGTCTAGGACAGCACACATACAGCAGGAGAGACTTTAGTGTAGTTTATCATCATCACATGTACCGAGGTGCAGTGAAAAGCTGTTTTGTTGCGTGCTATCCAGTCAGCGGAAAAACTACATGATTACAATCGAACCGTCCACAGTGGACAGATGCAGATAAAGGGAATGACATTTATGATAAGATAAAGTTCAGTAAAGATAGACACAAAGTGCTGGAGTAACTCAGCAGGACAGGCAGCATGTACGCAGAGAAGGAATGGGTAAAGTTTCAGGAAGGAAAAGGGGGACTACCCTTCAGGGTCTCGACCCGAAACATCATCTCAAGAGAAAGTGGACAGGTGACATTTCGGGTTGGGACCCTTTTTCAGACGCATTCAAAATTAGATTCATCACCTATCCATGTTCTCCACAGATGCTGCCTGAGCCGCTGAGTTACTCCAGCACTCTGTGAAACGTCACCTATCCATGTTCTCCACAGATGCTGCCTGACCCGCTGAGTTACTCCAGCACTCTGTGAAACGTCACCTATCCGCATTCTCCACAGATGCTGCCTGACCCGCTGAGTTACTCCAGCACTCTGTGAAACGTCACCTATCCATGTTCTCCACAGATGCTGCCTGACCCGCTGAGTTACTCCAGCACTCTGTGGAACGTCACCTATCCATGTTCCCCACAGATGCTGCCTGACCCGCTGAGTTACTCCAGCACTCTGTGAAACGTCACCTATCTGCTGTTCCTTGTTTCTCCTTGGTGGAAGGAATATTGTGACTAGTTTTTTTGCCAAAATAGACATTCATATTTTGCCACATGCGGTTCTCTGCCCATGCACTTAGCCTACCTATATCCCTTTTGTCACTTCATAGTGTCTCCTGATGTTCATCAGTATCATAAGTGCATTTATAGACATAAAGAGCTGGAGTAACTCAGCGGGTCAGGCAGCATCTCTGGAGAGAAGGAATAGGTGACTTTTCGGATTGAGACCCTTCTTCAGACTCGACCCGAAACTGGGGTTGAGAAGCTGGAACTGAGCTTCCAGCAGTTCCCAGAGGAGAGTGCTGTGCACAACATCAAATTCTTAAGGGAATGGACAGGCTAGATGCAGGCAAAATGTTCCCAATGTTGGGGGAGTCCTGAACTAGGGGTCACACAGTTTAAGAATAAGGGGTCGGCCATTTAGATGAGGAAAAACATTTTCACCCAGAGAGTTGTGAATCTGTGGAATTCTCTGCCACAAAAGGCAGTGGAGGCCGATTCACTGGATGTTTTCAAGAGAGAGTTGGATATAGTTCTCGGGGCTAACGGAATCAGGGGATATGGGGAGAAAGGAGGTCTTTACCCATTCCTTCTCTCCAGAGATGCTGCCTGTCCCGCTGAGTTACTCCAGCATGTTGCATCTATCTTTGATTTAAACCAGCATCTGCAGTTCTTTCCTACACATAAATTCATACAGGAGCAGAATGAGGCCATTCGGTCCATCTAGTGGACTCGGTGGGCTGAAGGGTCTGTTTCCATGCTGTATCTCTAATCTACACTAAATGGACAGACAATGTTTGGGAGGCAGGGCCCTCCTTTAATAGACATTTACACAAGGAGAAGAAGGGTCTAGACTTGAATCATCCCCCCACAGATGCTGCCTGACCCGCTGAGTCCCTCCAGTAAGTGGGATTTTTCTCAAGGTTCCAGCATCTGGGAGTCTCTGCTGTCATAACTTCATAATTTCTAGGAGCAGAATTAGGCCATTCGGCCCATCGATTCTACTCGGCCATTCAATCATGGCTGATCTATTCTTCCCCTCAACTCCAGTGTCCGGCCGTCTCCCCATAGCCTCTGACCCGTTCCTTTCCTAGCTTCACGAATGCCTTTCCTTCCCATCAGCATCAGTGATACCAGTGTCGACTGATTCTCCGTGCCCACGGTGTGGCTCTTGCTGGATGGACAGCAGGCAAAATGTGTAGGAAGGAACTGCCAATGCTGGAGTAACTCAGCGGGATCTCAGGAGAGAAGGAATGGGCGACATTCTTCTGTCTGAGGAAGGGTGTTGACCCCATTCCTTCTCTACAGAGTTGCTGCCTGTCCCGCTGAGTTACTCCAGCTTTGTGTGTCTATCTTCGGTTTAAACCAGCATCTGCAGTTCCTTGCTATACGGAGGGAAGATCAGTCACCATCCCGGCCACTACACTGCCAATGAGTTCAGAGCCACACTCCAGTGGCTACGATCAGAACACACCGGGCATTGATTTCTGATATGTTTCCATCTCTGTGCATCCTTGCCTTCTCAAATTTCACTTACAAATCAGACATGCTATTTTTAATCTACCTTTTACTGTAAATAGAACAACTCTGCAACAAAGAACTCTCTTCTGTAAGCTTGTCGATCGTTGTTCTGTAAATAACGCAGTAACCCGATCTGAGTCTATGTGGGACCAGGAGAGACCAGTGAACACGGAGTGTGGGGGAACGCTGGAGGCAGTGTCATTGACTGACTCATTCAAAGAGACAGCATGGAAACAGGCCCTTCGGCCCACCCAACCAGCAGCTGGGAGATTGTGATCAGTTTTGGGCCCCGTATCTGAGGAGGGATGTGCTGGTTTTGGAGAACAGGTTTACGAGAACGATCCCGGAGGTGATTGAGTTCATGTATGATGAGCGTTCGATGGCTCTAAGCCTGTAGTCACTGGAGGTTAGAAAGATGAGAGGGGATCTGATTGAAACTTACCGAATAGAGAAAGGCCTGGATAGAGAGGATGATTCCACCAATGGGAGAGTTTAGAACCAGAGGGTGCAGCCCCAGAATTAGAAACATAGAAACATAGAAAAATAGGTGCAGGAGTAGGCCATTCGGCCCTTCGAGCCTGCACCGCCATTCAATATGATCATGGCTGATCATCCAACTCAGTATCCCGTACCTGCCTTCTCTCCATACCCCCTGATCCCTTTAGCCACAAGGGCCACATCTAACGCCCTCTTAAATATAGCCAATGAACTGGCCTCAACTACCTTCTGTGGCAGGGAGTTCCAGAGACTCACCACTCTCTGTGTAAAGAATGTTTTCCTCATCTCGGTCCTAAAGGAATTCCCCCTTATCCTTAAACTGTGACCCCTTGTTCTGGACTTCCCCAACATCGGGAACAATCTTCCAGCATCTAGCCTGTCCAACCCCTTAAGAATTTTGTAAGTTTCTATAAGATCCCCCCTCAATCTTCTAAATTCCAGCGAGTACAAGCCGAGTCTATCCAATCTTTCCTCATATGGAAGTCCTGACATCCCAGGAATCAGTCTGGTGATTAAAGGACGTACTTTTGGAAAGGAGAGAGAGCTCATAGGACTATTAAAGATAGTGGAGTCAGGGGATATGGGGAGAAGGCAGGAACGGGGTAGTGATTGGGGATGATCAGCCATGATCACATTGAATGGCGGTGCTGGCTCGAAGGGCCGAATGGCCTCCTCCTGCACCTATTGTGTATTGTCACCCATTCCTTCCCTCCATTCCTGACCCGCTGAGTTACCCCAGCATTTCGTGTGTCTATCTTTAGAGTAGGCGGCGGCTCAGGGTAGCGACCATTCGGTCCAGTGGACCCTACTAGCCCGCCATGGGGTAACGGCAGGAATGCCCGACCCTGCCCTGCCCCCCCGGCCCAATCCGGCCCGTCCAGCGCTGCCTGGACATCGCAGCCGCTGCCCCGCCCGGGGTCCGTGTGGCCGGAGCTGCCCCAGCCGGGGGTCCGGCCCTGGGGACCCACACACACATCTGCACTGCCCCCTGAACGGTGCTGCGCCCACTCTCGCCCGGCCGAGGGTTCGCGTCCCGGAGCCCCGGACTAGACTAGACTGGACCCCCCCCCCTCCCCCTCCCCCCACACACACACCCCTGCCCTCAGGTCGCTATCCAAATGCAATGTACAAATTACTGTCTGCACTGCCCTGCAAATGTGTGTGCGGAAGGGAGGGGGAGAAAAGGCGACCCTTCGGCCCGCCGCGCCTGTACTAATAAACAGCGGACCTCGCAGATCCCTCTCTCTCTACCCACTGAGCCTGTGGGGCGTCCCTGCTCTCAGCCTGGGCTCCAGATCCTCCCCTCTCTCCCCCCCTCTCCATCTCCCCTTTCTCTGCTCCCTCTCCCCCCACTCCCCCCTCTCTCCCCATCCTCTTCAACTCTCTCCCCCTTCTCTCTCCCCCTCTTACTACTCTCCCTCCCCTCTCTTCCTCCTCTCTCCCTCTCTACCCCCCCCCCACCCCAGCATAACCCTCCCCTGATATGAATCAGCGTCTGTGCCCTCCCCGGGCTCCTCACCTGAACCCTCCCGTCATCTCTCTACAGCTCTTTCCCGCAGCCAGCCAGCGAGGAGGAGGGGGGGGGGGGTGTAGCTGAGTCATAGCACGGGAGGTCTGGATGCGGGCCGAAGGGTCTGACTGCCCTTGCAGTCCAAGTTCCGTTGATAAGGAACAAGTGTGGAAGTAAACCTTGATCTTGCCCCAGCGCCCCTCCTGCCCTCTACCCCCTCCCCTCCTGCCCTGTACCCCCTGCCCTGTACCCCCGACCCCTGCCCTGTACCCCCTGCCCTATACCCCCGGCCCCTGCCCTCTACCCCCGGCCCCTGCCCTCTACCCCCGGCCCCCAGACCCTGCCCTGTACCCCCGGCCCCTGCCCTGTACCCCCAGACCCTGCCCTGTACCCCCAGACCCTGCCCTGTACCCCCGGCCCCGGCCCTGTACCCCCTGCCCTGTACCCCCGGCCCCTGCCCTGTACCCCCGGCCCCCAGACCCTGCCCTGTACCCCCGGTCCCTGCCCTATACCCCCGGCCCCTGCCCTGTACCCCCAGACCCTGCCCTGTACCCCCAGACCCTGCCCTGTACCCCCGGCCCCGGCCCTGTACCCCCGGCCCCGGCCCTGTACCCCCTGCCCTGTACCCCCGGCCCCGGCCCTGTACCCCCGGCCCCAGCCCTGTAGCCCCCAGCCCCGGCCCTGTACCCCCTGCCCTGTACCCCCTGCCCCTGCCCTGTACCCCCTGCCCTGTACCCCCTGCCCTGTACCCCCTGCCCTGTAGCCCCCAGCCCCGGCCCTGTAGCCCCGGCCCCGGCCCTGTACCCCCTGCCCTGTACCCCCGGCCCCTGCCCTGTAGCCCCGGCCCCGGCCCTGTACCCCCGGCCCCAGCCCTATACCCCCGGCCCCGGCCCTGTACCCCCGGCCCCAGCCCTGTACCCCCCAGCCCCAGCCCTGTACCCCCGGCCCCAGCCCTGTACCCCCCAGCCCCAGCCCTGCCTCCCTACCTTCCATGGACATGGGCTCCAAGATGCCAAATTGCCGGAGAACTCCGATGAACAGGACGATGACCACGGCCACTGCTATTAACTCCATGGTGCAGCCAGCGCGCTTGTCGGCGCCGAGGTCCAGCTGTAGTTGGAGACTGTCAGAGGAGAGCAGAGAGAGACGGGCCGAGAGGTTGCCACATCTTGTTCTCACTGCCACGGGCCGGCACTGCCGCTGCCACTGGCACAAGCACTGGCCCTGGCTCTGGCCCGCGAGGGGAGGGAGCTGTGCAAGTCAGGAGCTGGGTGGCCGGGTCAGCCACTGCCATGCTTCCAGATCCTCCCGCATTGATTTTGGTAATGGATTTACCATGGCGACCTGAAGGATATCCAGCGGCTGACATCAGCCCAGCCCAGCCCAGCCCGACCCAGCCCAGCCCAGCCCGAGGTCGCTCCTCCTCTCACCTTCCAACTCCACTCATGAGCCCCCTGGGGCAGCCTAGAGTGGCTTCAACTGGAGCGTTTCCCACAGCGGCTCACAGAGAGACAGAGAGACACTCTCTCACACACACACACTCACACACTCACACACACACACACACACATACACGCACACTCACAGAGACACACACACTCACAGAGACACACACACACAGACACACGCAGACACGGACACACACACACACAGACACACATGGACACACACACAGACACACACACACAGACACACACAGACACATGCAGACACAGACACAGAGACACACACACAGACACACACACACAGACACACACACACACACACACACACACACACACAGACACACACACACACACACACAGACACACACACACAGACACACACACACACACACACACACACACAGACACACACACACACACAGACACACATGGACACACACACAGACACACACAGACACATGCAGACACAGACACAGAGACACACACACACACACAGACAGACACACACACACAGACACACACACACACACACACACACAGACACACACAGACACACACACAGACACACACACACAGACACACAGACACACACACACAGACACACACACACAGACACACAGACACACACACACAGACACACACACAGGCGTTGTGGGTTGCAGAGACAGAGAGGCCATAGAGGCAACAAAAAACATTTTAACAGGGTCCCAAACAGGAAGCTGTTGACCCTCCGAGTTACTCCACCACATTGCATCTTTTTGAGTAAACCAGCATCTGCAGTTCCTTGTTTCTCCAGCAAACATTTAAAACCGGTGAATGCTGAGCTGGGGGTTTTTGTGGGTGAATGAGTGCAGGGTGACTATTTAGTGTCTAAGGCAGTGATGATGCTGACTATCCTTGCCACTCCACTGTGTAATCCACACCAGCCATGCCTGTGTGGTCATCCTAACGCAGCTGACTCAGCCGTCTTCCGCTGTTAGAAGCCGTCTCCAGCACAGTCCAGCTCCCTCACTTGTAACAGCATCACCTTAAACAAGGGTTCCCAACCTGGGGTCGATTTACCCCCAAGGGTAACAGATGAACAGACACCGGGATACCAGAACCAAGCACAGTCAGCCAATGAGAACAAATATGTACAGATCCAGAATCACCAAATGTACCCCCTGGGTCGGGGACATTTACCCGGTGTGGGCAAGTTGGGCCGAAGGGCCTGTTTCCACACTGTATCACTCTGTGACTAGTGTAGCTGGGATATGTTGGTCAGTGTGGGCAAGTTGGGCCGAAGGGCCTGTTTCCACACTGTATCACTCTGTGACTAGTGTAGCTGGGACATGTTGGCTAGTGTGGGTAAGTTAGGCTGCAGGGCCTGTTTCCACACTGTATCACTCTATGACTAGTGTAGCTGGGGCATGTTGGCTAGTGTGGGCAAGTTGGGCTGAAGGGCCTTCCACACTGGATCACTCTATGACTCTATGAGTGATGGACAGGCTGGGTTTGTTTTCCCAGAAGTGAAGGAGATTCAAGATCCAAGAGAGGTTCAAGAGAGTTCAGATTGAGATTCAGATTCAATGTTATTGTCATTGCACTTTTCAGTACAACAAAATGGTTTAGCCTGCAGTCATAACATAGAATAACTACCAAAGCACACACTCGACACAGTTTAACATCCACCGCAGTGAGTCCACCAGGCACCTCCTCACTGTGATGGAAGGCAAAGTCCCAAAGTCCTTGTGTCTTCCCTCCTTGCTCTCCCTCTGCGCTGGGGCGATCCTGGCCTCTGATGTTGCCACCCCGCCGGGTGGTGGTAAACAAGTCCCGCTGCTGAATCCGAGCTCCGTGAACGGGCCGGTTCAAACTCCACGGCCCGGGGGGGCCGAGGAGTTATTGTCATTGTGTCCCAGATAGGACAATGAAGTTCTTGCTTGCTTCAACACAACAGAATATAGACGGCATGAATAAATACAGAACAGAGCAGTGTGTCCATATACCATTGGATATATAGATACACACATAAATAATCAGATAAAGTGCAATAGGCTAATTAAAGTTCAGATTTTGTTTGAAGTTGTGTTTAATAGCCTGACGGCTGTGGGGAAGAAACTGTTCCTGAACCTGGACGTTGCAGATTTCAGGCTCCTGTACCTTCTACCTGAAGGTAGCGGAGAGATGAGTGTGTGGCCAGGTGGTGTGGGTCCTTGATGATGCTGCCAGCCTTTTTGAGGCAGCGACTGCGATAAATCCCCTCGATGGTGGGGGAGGTCAGAGCCGACGATGGACTGGGCAGTGTTTACTACTTTTTGTAGTATTTTCCTCACCTGGGTGAGTAGGTTGCCGAACCAAGCCACGATGCAACCAGTCAGCAAGCTCTCTACTGTGCACCTGTAGAAGTTCGAGAGAGTCCTCCTTGACAGACCGACTCTCCGTAGTCTTCTCAGGAAGTAGAGGCGCTGATGTGCTTTCTTTATAATTGCATCAGTGTTCTGGGACCAGGAGAGATCTTCGGAAATGTGCTCGCCCAGGAATCTGAAGCTCTTGACTGAGGGGTGCTGGATACAACTATGATCCCAATGTCACTCCCATAGTTGGAGTATCATAAACTAGAGGACACAGGTTTATGGTGAGAGGAAAGAGTTTTAAAGGAGATCTGGAGTTGTATTTCTTTTACCCAGAGAGTGGTTGAACTCAGGAGCATATTCCCAAAGGAGGCGGTGGAATTATCTGCAATCTCTATCTTTAAGCAACATTTAGAAAGTCGCTTTAATTTAGTTTAATTTGTTGTCACATGTACCGAGGTACAGTGAGAAGCTTTTGTTGCGTGCTAACCAGCCAGCGGAAAGACCATGCATGATTACAATCGAGCCGTCCACAGTGTACAGAAACTAAATGCTGCGGTTGGATGGAGATTTAGGAGTGGAGTGTTTGTAATACCGTGATTGCAGATCCACCTCTGTCATATGTATTTAGTATCATGTGTAGAGATACAGTGAAAACACTTGTTCTGCAATCTACCCAGTCAAATCATCTGATAGAATGGTCAGACTCATCATGTAACAGTGAAAGCAACAGGTGTCCTAAACTTCCTGAGGCGCAACTTCCATCATTGTTCAGCTTCTGTCAAGGAGAAGCTGTATTTCACCCTCGTTAGACCTCATCTGGACTACGCAGTTGCAGCTTGGGACCCATACACAGATAAAAACATTTCATCCATCGAACGTGGCCAAAGACAGGCCGCTCGATTTGTTACTAACACCTACGAGAGAGAAGCGAGCGTCACCAAACGTCTGAATTCTCTGGGCGGGGTGGAACCCTCTCCAAGACAGATGTGAAGCTCACCGTTTGACCTGTTTTTACAAAATGTTAAATGGTCAGCTAGACATAGATCACAAGACCTACACCAACCCCAAACCAATTAGGAGCAGACGAGGGCATTCGATCCAATTTGTGGTCCCAGCCTCAAAGACAGATGTGTACAGCAATTCGTTCTTTCCACGCACTATTAAAGCATGGAATAATCTCCACCAAGCCACGGTTGCCCAGCCAGATGCAACTACATTTAAAGTGGCACTTTCTTCCCAATAACCCTCCCTGGCTAAACCCCTACTTCACCACCTCCAGTTTAAATTCCAGTTGGAATATTTTGGAGGACCAAGTAACCAAGAACCAAGAAGAACCAAGATAGAAGCGGAATTAGGCCATTCGGCCCATCAAGTCTACTCCACCATTCAATCATGGCTGTTCTATCTTTCCCTCTCAACCCCATTCTCCTGCCTTATCCCCATAACCCTTTGCCGCCCGCACTAATCAACAACCTGCCATTCCCAGCTTTAAGATTACCCATTGACTTGGCCTCCGCAGATTCACCACCCTCTGGCTGAAATCATATTCCCCGATCCCCACCCTAATGCTGTCCAGAGTGCTGGTGGGAACGGAGTTGTTGAACTGAGAGGAGGTAGGTAGGTAGGTAGGTGGGAAGAGCTGCCCTCAGCAGAGCCTCGTAGGCTGAGCTCAGCAAGGCCAGCTGTGTGGGTCCTTGCTCCCATTAGATGTGGTCAATACCTACCTACCTTGACTAATGCAGCATCAGAGTTTGCTAAAACCTATTGATCCAGCAATGTTTAATATTTTAGAATAAAGTCCTTACACAATGCAACCGTCATAATGAGTTTGTAAACTTTAAAAGGCAATTATTAGGACATTGCTGAGTGCGGGGATATTTCAATGGACTGACCTTAGGTGCCCAGGGCTGCGAATTAATAACGGGTCCGATTTATAGCTTTTTAACTGGTCATTTCTATAAAATGTTAGACTCAAATTTAGATCTATTGTGTTACTCTATGGAACATCATTAATAGCAGAGGGGGAATGCCGGGACGGTTTTACAAAAGTGGTGACAGGGCTTGGTAAAGAATAGTTGGGGCAGGTAGAGGCAGCGCGAGTTACTGAAGGAACCACATCGTTTATCTTGGGCACTTGGTCAAGGTTATTGATCAGAAACAGCAACGCAACCATTCTGACCAAGATGCCCCACCGTAGCTGGCCCCGTTTGCCCCTGTTTGACCCATAGATGCCACGGGAAAGATCATTAAACACAATTAGTACGCACACTGCCCTACTTTAACAAAAGGAAGCAACCGAATGAAAGACGTTTTCTTGTCAATGAGGAAAACGTGTTTTTCTTTCAGCTCTCTGTGATGGAATGTCTTACTTTTCTGGTTTAAATATTTTCAAGCTGAACTCAGAGCAACTTACTTTGTTCACCATTGTGTAGAGCATGTCTCAAATGCCCTAAAACTAGCAGGAACTCCATTTTGACAACATTGTCAGTTGCTTCCTTTTGTCAAAGTAGGGCAGCATGCTGGTATTGCATGTCAGACTCATAGAAGCACACAGCGTAGAAACAGGCCCTTCGACCCAACCCATCCATTCTGACCAAGAGGCCCCCACTTTCATTCTCCGTCCCATTCCCACACAGACCTTTCTGTCCTCGGTCCCCTCCCCTCGGTCAGAGTGAGGCTAAACACAAATTGGAGGAACAGCTTCTCATATTTCGCTTGAGCAGCTTACAACCCAGTGGAATGAATATTGATTTATCTCACTTCAGGTAGCCCCGGCATTCCCTCTCTCTCTCTCTATCCCTCCCCCACCCAAGTCGCACCAGCTTCTCATTTTCGCCCAACCAACGGCTATCAAAGAACATTAAACGGCTATCAGTGGCCCGTTTCCTTTATCTTCAATGCTTTTTTGCATTTCTTTCATTCACTGTTCTTTATCTCTCCACATCACCATCTATATCTCTCGTTTCCCTGATCCCTAACCAGTCTGAAGAAGGGTCTCGACCCGAAACGTCTCCCAATCCTTTTCTCCAGAGATGCTGCCTGTCCCGCTGAGTTACTCCAGCTTTTTGTGTCTATCTTCAGTTTAAACCAGCATCTGCAGTTCCTTATTACATGCCCCATTTAAGCTGGTCCCATTGGCTCATAGATGCCACAGAAAAGACCATTGAACAGCTCCATAGATGCTGCCTCACCCGCTGTTGGTCCCTTTTGCTTGTTTTTGACCCATATCTCCCTAAACCTTTCCTACCCAAGTATCTGTGCAAATGTATTTTTAATATTATTATAGTTCCTGCCTCACTCTACCACCCGAGTTCTCCGGCTAGTTTCACAGCCAGATTAATGTTACTGATCGGATGCCTCCGTGTCACCTTCCCGCAGCCGACAGTGAACCATTCTACATCCCCTTTGATCTCTTGTTTTCACACCTTACCCTTCCATATCTCTGTCTCCCTCTCTCCCCTGACTCCCAGTCTGAAGAAGGGTCTTGACCCAAAACGTCACTCATTCCTTCTCTCCAGAGATGCTGCCTGTCCCGCTGAGTTACTCCAGCATTTTGTGTCTGTCTTCTGTTCATCGTAGTGCCCTGGGGAAATAGACCGCACCATTTACTGTGGGAACCTATCACATAGAAACATAGAAAATAGGTGCAGGAGGAGGCCATTCGGCCCTTCGAGCCTGCACCGCCATTCAATATGATCATGGCTGATCATCCAACTCAGTATCCCGTACCTGCCTTCTCTCCATACCCCCTGATCCCCTTAGCCACAAGGGCCACATCTAACTCCCTCTTAAATATAGCCAATGAACTGGCCTCAACTACTCTCTGTGGCAGAGAGTTCCAGAGACTCACCACTCTCTGTGTGAAAAAAGTCCTTCTCATCACGGTCCTAAAGGATTTCCCCCTTATCCTTAAGCTGTGACCCATTGTTCTGGAGTTCCCCAACATCGGGAACAATCTTCCTGCATCTAGCCTGTCCAACGCCTTAAGAATTTTGTAAGTTTCTTTAAGATCACCTCTCAATCTCCTAAATTCTAGAGAGTATAAACCGAGTCTATGCAGTCTTTGTTCATAAGACAGTCCTGACATCCCAGGAATCAGTCTGGTGAACTTTCTCTATAGTCAGCATAGACACTGTGGGCTGAAGGGCCTGTTCTTGTGTTGTACTGCTCTATAATCAATGAGAGACCAAAGCATATTGAGCAAAGGTATCTGTTGTCTAGTTTAGTTGAGAGATCCAGCTCAGAAACAGGCCCTTCGGCCCACTCAGCCCGCACCGACCATCGACCTTCCCGCCCCACACTAACACTATCCTGCACAAACACCAAGCCAATTAACCTACAAACCTGGTTTTGGAGTCTTTGCAGTGTGGGAGGAAACCGAAGATCTCGGAGAAAACCCACGCAGGTCACGGGGAGAACGTACAAACTCCGTACAGACAGCACCTGTAGTCGGGATCGAACCCGGGTCTCTGGAGCTGCAAGCGATGAGAGGCAGCAACTCTACCGCTGCGCCACCGTGCCGCCCTGGTCTGTTTAGAGGGGCTGAAAGGTCCCTTATTCCGATATTCCTTGGGGCAGTGCCGTTCCCATTATTATTCCAATTCCCACATGGCCAGTGTCCAAACATTAATAAGCCCAATGTTACAATCAATGAAGGGCCAGGCAACATTAGCCCAGCTGTCAAATGCAATTAGATGACTTCAGTCCACTTTTTCTTGTACTTTGTCCATGAAGCCGCATTTTCTGCCTGTTAATGAGGAAATTATCGTGTAACTGGAGCATTAGTTGGCTATACTGCCTTGACAAGATGCTCTGAGAAGTTACTTAATTGAATAATATTGACCTCGTGATTTAATTGCAGCTTACAATGGCTAAGAATGCTATTTGGAGCTGTAATTGCTCCTTTAGATAGACTACACCTAGGTTAATTATTGAAGAGCAACAACATCCCATATTTTTGTCTGAGTTGGCAGTTTGCAGAAACCCATTGCTCTGCAAGACCGTATCTCCATCTTGATGGAGTCCATCACATGGCCCGGCTCAACCAAGGATTTGGGACTTTGACCAGTAGATTGGCTTGGTCAAACGTGATCGACAACGGTGTCACCTCTAGTTAGTTTAGTTTTGAGATGCAGCATGGAAACAGGCCCTTTGGCCCACCGAGACCGCGCTGACCAGCGATCGTCCGGTGTTATCCAACATTCTCATCCACTCCCTGCACACTCAGGTCAATTTACAGATGGACAATTAACCTAATTCACCAATTCTTCCCGGCTGTTATCGGGCAACTGAATCATCCTACCACAACCAGAGAGCGGTCCTGAACTACGATTTACCTGATGGGGTGGGAGATTGCAACCTTCACGTGGTCCGCCCTGTTTCGACTAATGCAATCAACCCGACGTGCACAAACAGAAGATCAAATAGAACAAGTTGTCCAACAACTTTAGGCTGTGCACGCCACACGAAAGAAGAATCTATCTCATTGGAGCCCCTTGGACTATCCTTGATGGGACTTTGCTGGCTCTACCTTGCACTAAACAGTATTCCCTTATGATGTATCTATACACTGTAAATGGCTGGATTGTAATCATTTATTGTCTTTCCACTGACTGGAGAGCGCGCAGCAAAATCATGTCACTGTGATGATAAACTAAACTGAACCAAACCCCTGCCGGCCTGTGGAAGGGTCGGAGCACCCAGAGGAAACCTACGCGGTCACAAGGAGAACGTGCAAACTCCGCAGAGACAGCGTCCAAGATCAAAATTGAACCGGGGTCTCTGGCGTGGTGAGGCAGCAGATCTAGCGCTTGTTGCAGATGTCAGTGATTCACGGTCCAATGAGCGACACATATGCAGTGCAGCGCTGTTCTGGAGAGCGGCCACGGTGGCGCAGCGATAGAGTTGCTGCCTTACAGCGCTTGCAGCACCGGAGACACGGGTTCGATCCCGCCTCCGGGTGCTGTCTGCACGGAGTCTGTACGTTCTCCCCGTGACCTGCATTGGTGTTCTCTGAGATCTTTAGTTTCCTCCCACACTCCAAAGACGTGCAGGTTTGTAGGTTAATTGGCTTGGTATCAGTGTAAATTGTCCCTAGTGTGTGTAGGATAGTGTTAGTGTGCAGGGATCGCTGGTCGGCACGGACTCAGTGGGCTGATGGGCCTGTTTCCGCGCTGTATCACTAAAACCAAATCTTAAAATGAAAAGTTAGTGCTAAGTGTTTATAGAGCAGGCACCATCACTGTGGTCAGTGGCAGAGGGCTGGTACCAACCACCCTTTGTTCAGTAGCCCTGCTCCTGCATCAGTGCCTCTCAGTGGGTGGGTGCAGTTTATGAGAGAGAGAGACAGAGAGACAGAGAGAGAGAGGGGGAGGTTGCCCAGCAGTAGCCCTTCCCCCTGAGATACATCGCAAGCTGCTTCACCAGAAAACCATTCGCTGGAACCTGCAGTCGGGACCTGTTACCTGATTTCCTCATCTCCAATGCCCTCTCGTTTCCCAGGCCAGGCTTTAGCAGAGGGTCAAGAGGCCACATTTAGAGTAACTTGTATCGGACGTTGGTGAGGCCACGTCTCGACTATCGTGCTCTGTTCTGGTCACCCTGCTATAGAAAAGATGTTAGTCACAAAAAGCTGGAGTAACTCAGCGGGACAGGACAGGCAGCATCTCTGGAAAGAAGGAATGGGTGACGTTTCAGGTCGAGACCCTTCTTCAGGCTGCGAGCCAGGGGAGAGGGAGACATGGAGATATGGAAGGGGAAGGTGTGAAAAAGACAGATCAAAGCAGACAATGCTAAGGAAATGTAGAATGTTTCATTGTTAGCTGAGAAGTTGTGGCTGGTACAGGGGCCGAGAGGATTTACGAGGATATTGCCAGGATCTGAGCTATTGATGCAGCATTTTGTGTCTATCTGCAGAACAAAGTGCTGGAGGAACTCAGCGGGTCAGGCAGCATCTGTGGAGGCGATAGATACAGGATGATTCGGGTCAGCACCCGTCTTCAGTCTGAGCAAGGGGTTGCAACCCAAACTGTAGACTGTGTAATCCTTGTGTATTTGGTCATCAAGGTTATCGTTTAAGGGAATGGATGGTGGCAGTTCATTTTATCATCGGGATTAGTGCGTAGAATTAATGGTTCTTTTATCTTCCCTTCCGAGGTCAGGTCAATAAACTCGTTCCTGCGCTCGTGTTGGGTCAGCAGAATCATTCTCAAGGCTTGATGGAGATTGGCACATCTTTCGACTTTAGAGGAACAGCGCAGAGACGGGCCATTCAGCCGGCTTAGTCCGCGCCAACCGCCGGTCACCTAGACTTTAGAGATCCAGCGCGGTCACAGGCGCACCTTCGCCCACCGAGTCCGCGCTGACCAGCGATCCCCGCACACTAACACTATCCTACACACACTAGGGACAATTTACAATTATACCAAGACAATTAACCTACAAACTTGTACGTCTTTGGAGTGTGGGAGGAAACCGGAGCACCCGGAGAAAACCCACGCGGTCACGGGGAGAGAACGTACACAAACTCCGTACAGACAGCCCCCGTAGACAGGATCGAACCCAGGTCTCTGGCGCTGTGAGGCAGCAACTCTACCGCTGTGCCACCGTGCCCCCACAAAGTGTGGTTGCACAGAGCAAGATTGTAGTTGAGGCAAGTACAAAACAATATTTGGACAGGTACGTCGACAGGAAAGGTTTCCAGTGACTGTGGCCAAACTGGGACAAATGGATTCCCATATTCTGGGTAAAAGACTCTGTGCATCTACCCTACCTATTATAGAAACATAGAAACATAGAAAAATAGGTGCAGGAGTAGAGGCCATTCAGCCCTTCCAGCCTGCACCGCCATTCAATATGATCATGGCTGATCATCCAACTCAGTATCCTGTACCTGCCTTCTCTCCATACTCCCTGATCCCTTTAGCCACAAGGGCCACATCTAACACCCTCTTAAATATAGCCAATGAACTGGCCTCAACTACCTTCTGTGGCAGAGAATTCCAGAGACTCACCACTCTCTGTGTAAAGAATGTTTTCCTCATCTCGGTCCTAAAGGAATTCCCCCTTATCCTTAGACTGTGACCCCTTGTTCTGGACTCCCCCAACATCGGGAACAATCTTCCAGCATCTAGCTTGTCCAACCCCTTAAGAATTTTGTAAGTTTCTATAAAATCCCCCCTCAATCTTCTAAATTCCAGCAAGTACAAGCCGAGTCTATCCAATCTTTCCTCATATGAAAGTCCTGGCATCCCAGGAATCAGTCTGGTGAATCTTCTCTGTACCCCCTCTATGGCAAGAATGTCTTTCCTCAGATTTGGAGACCAGAACTGTACGCAATACTCCAGGTGTGGCCTCACCAAAACCCTGTGCAACTGCAGTAGAACCTCCCTGCTCCTATACTCAAATCCTTTCGCTATGAATACTAACATACCATTTGCTTTCTTCACTGCCTGCTGCACCTGCATGCCTACTTTCAATGACTGGTGTACCATGACACCCAGGTCTCGTTGCATCTCCCCTTTTCCTAATCTGCCACCATTCAGATAATAGTCTACCCTCATGTTTTTGCCACCAAAGTGGATAACCTCACATTTATCCACATTATACTGCATCTGCCATGCATCTGCATGATGTCATACACCTCTATACAATCACCCCTTAGCCTCCTGCGCTCCAAGGAATAAAATCCTAGCCTGCCCATCCTCCCTTTCTCCGTAGCTCCGAGCCTCAAGTCCTGGTTACATTCACTCTTGGGCATGTTGGAGGCTAAGATACTGTTGGCACAGCAGGCAAGAGTTCCCTGGTGCCAGTGTGGGCAGGGGCACTCACACTCCTGGCATTAGCTCCTGAGTTTTCAGTGGCACCGTCGAAGATGACCGAGGGTGAATTAACACGTGGGATTTGACCGCACCCAGCGGTGGCCGCTCGGACCAGTCCATCACATCTGAGAGTGCAGGATTATAGATCACTTAACCTGCCGGTGTAAAACACACACCTCCAGATTCAGGGACAGTTTCTTCCCAAAGACAGACACAAAATGCTGGAGTAACTCAGCGGGACAGGCAGCATCTCTGGGGAGAAGGAATGGGTGACGTTTCAGGTCGAGACCATTCTTCAGTTTCTTCTCAGCTGTTATCAGGCAACTGAATCGTCTCATCAACTCGAGTGCGGTCCTGACCTATTTATCTCTTTGGAGACCTATGACTGGCCTTTAATCGGTCTTCAATATTACAGTATACTAAATGTTGTATATTTTATTCTTTATCTGTGGGCAGATTGATTGTTTTGTCTTTCCTTTGTGTGGGGAGGAACTGCAGATGCTGGTTTAAACCGAAGACAGACACAAAATGCTGGAGTAACTCAGCGGGACGGGCAGTATCTCTGGAGAGAAGGAATGGGTCGAGACTCCTTTTCTTTTACTGGGTGGCACAAACATCTTGATCAGTGTGGGTGTGAGGGGTTATGTGGAGAAGGCAGCAGAATGGGGTTAGGAGAGAGAGATAGATCAATAGACAATAGACAATATCACCTCCAGGGACCTTAAGTGGGGGGCTACCATCGACTCCACAGTCAAAAAGGCACAATAGAGGATGTACTTCCTGCGGCAGCTGAGGAAGCACAATCTGCCACAGGCAATGATGGTCCAATTCCACACGGCCATCGTAGAGTCTGTCCTCACCTTCTCCATCATGGTCTGGTTTGGCTCAGACACCAAGCACAACACCTGGAGGCTGCAACGAATCGTCCGATCAGCTGAGAAGGTTATTGGCTGCAACCTTCCCTCCATTGATGAACTGTACACTGCAAGGGCCAGGAAGCGAGCGGGCAAGATCATCTCTGACCCCTCTCACCCTGGCCACAAACTCTTTGAATCACTTCCCTCTGGAAGGCGACTCCGGACTGTCAAAGCCGCCACAGCCAGACATAAAAACAGTTTTTATCCACGAGTAGTTGCTCTACTCAACAGCCAAAAATCTGCAGCCTCCCTTTGATCTGGTATTGTGTTGGTTCACATGCTTGATCAATGGTGTTTTATTATTAATGTTTTATTATTATTAATGTTTATGAGTCATTCGTAACTGTCACTGTATGTCATATTGTTACTTGTGGGTGGAGCACCAAGGCAAATTCCTTGTATGTGAAAACTTGGCCAATAAACTTACTTATTTACTTACATAAACAGGTGCAGGAGTAGGCCATTTGGCCCTTCGAGCAAGCACCTCCATGGGTGATCATCCGCAATCAGTACCCCGTTCCCGCCTCGCCCCATATACCCTGTCTCCGCTATTTGATGATTGAATGGTGGAGTAGATTTGATGGGCCGAATGGCCTAGGTCTGTTCCTATCACTTATGATCTTACGATAAACAAAAGCTTTTCACTCCATCTTGGGACACTAATATACTTACACACTCGTGACAATAATAAACTAGACTCAAACTAAACCAGAGGTGAAACTGAACTAAATCAGTAGACACTACGATAGTGAGACTAAGGTGAGCATTTTTATTAATGACGAATCAACCACAGGGCGGCAGATAGATCACTAATGGTCTGAAGAAGGGTCTCGACCCGAAACGTCGCCTATCTCCTTCGCCCCTTAGATGCTGCTGCACCCGCTGAGTTTCTCCAGCTTTTTGTGTACCCTCGATTCTCCAGCATCTGCAGTTCCTTCTTTAACACTAATGGACCAGATGACCGGAGCTGTTCGATTATTTGACCCTGCGTAACAGGATAAAGCTGGAACACTGCATCTGTACCCTGGTATTTCTCTTTGCACTACGTGGTATGTACGATTCACCCATCCAAGTTCTCCACAGATGCTGCCTGACCCGCTGAGTTACTCCAGCACTCTGTGAAACGTCACCTATCCATGTTCTCCACAGATGCTGCCTGACCCGCTGAGTTACTCCAGCACTCTGTGAAACGTCACCTATCCATGTTCTACACAGATGCTGCCTGACCCGCTGAGTTACTCCAGCACTCTGTGAAACGTCACCTATCCATGTTCTCCACAGATGCTGCCTGACCCGCTGAGTTACTCCAGCACTCTGTGAAACGTCACCTATCCATGTTCTCCACAGATGCTGCCTGACCCGCTGAGTTACTCCAGCACTCTGTGAAACGTCACCTATCCATGTTCTCCACAGATGCTGCCTGACCCGCTGAGTTACTCCAGCACTCCATTCTTCCCATCGAGTCTACTCCACCATTCAATCAGAGCTGATCTATTTTCCCTCTCAACCCCATTCTCCTGCCTTCTCCCCAGGAGGATGAGAGGGGGGATCTTATAGAGGTGTATAAAATCACGAGAGGAATAGACTGGGTAGATATTCAGTCTCTTGTCCAGAGTCGGGACACAGGTTCAAGGTGAAGGGGAAAAGATTTAATAGGAATCTGAGGGGTAACATTTTCATACAGAGGGTGGTGGGTGTATGGAACGAGCTGCCAGAGGAGGTAGTTCAGGCTGGGACTATCCCAACGTTTAAGAAACAGTTAGACAGGTGCATGGATAGGACAGGTTTGGAGGGATATGGACCAAACGCTGGCAGGTGGGGTTAGTGTAGCTGGGACATGTTGGCTGGTGTGGGCCAGTTGGGCTGAAGGGCCTGTTCCATTCTGTATCATTCTATGAGTCTATAAAATTATAAATGATAGGAGCGAAATTCAGCCATTCGGCCCATCAAGTCTATGCCGTTATTGAATCATGGCTGATCTATCTCTCCCTCCTGAGCTGCAGCCTGACTCATCACCTTGCTGTGCTTCCTCCAGCTGCTCAGATTACTCCTGGTGATATTTTTATCCCAGCTTGCTCGACCACACCGCTGTGACGGTGACGTATTGGCCTGGTAAACACCACGTACGCACTGGAGCTGCCTGCCGGGCTCCCCGCTACAGGAGAGGGGGACGGGACGGCCACTTGGGCAGCAGCGCAGGTGAGGGCAGCAGCGCAGGTGAGGGCAGCAGCACAGGTGAGGGCAGCAGGGCAGGTGAGGGCAGCAGGACAGGTGAGGGCAGCAGCGCAGGTGAGGGCAGCAGCGCAGGTGAGGGCAGCAGCGCAGGTGAGGGCAGGTGAGGGCAGCAGGGCAGGTGAGGGCAGCAGCGCAGGTGATGGCAGCAGCGCAGGTGAGGGCAGCAGGGCAGGTGAGGGCAGCAGGGCAGGTGAGGGCAGGTGAGGGCAGCAGGGCAGGTGAGGGCAGCAGGGCAGGTGAGGGCAGCAGCGCAGGTGATGGCAGCAGCGCAGGTGAGGGCAGCAGGGCAGGTGAGGGCAGCAGCGCAGGTGAGGGCAGCAGCGCAGGTGATGGCAGCAGCGCAGGTGAGGGCAGCAGGGCAGGTGAGGGCAGCAGCGCAGGTGATGGCAGCAGCGCAGGTGAGGGCAGCAGGGCAGGTGAGGGCAGGTGAGGGCAGTAGGCCAGGTGAGGGCAGCAGGGCAGGTAAGGGCAGGGTCAGACACACCACGAACTGCAGGCACTGCAATCTTGACCGAAACACAAACTGCTGGAGGAATTCAGCGGGTCAGGCAGCATCTTCGGAGGGAAGTGGACAGGTGATGCATTGTGACCATTCTTCAGACTGGTGAAGCAAGGTCCCAAAGACAGATGGGTCTCCTGGTGAGGACTGGAGAAAGGGGGGCGGAGGGGAGGGGGTAGGGAAAGCTGGATAAGGGAGGTGAGCACAAAGTGCTGGAGTAACTCAGCGGGAGTCAGAGACACTGCCTCACCCGCTGAGTTACTCCAGCATTTTGTGTCTACCTTCGATTTGTGTGTATATATTTATATAATGGTATATGGACACACTGGTCCGTTCTGTGTTTGTGCCGACTATGTTCTGTTGTGCTGACACAAAGCAAGAATTTCATTGTCCTATCAGGGACACACGACAATAAACACTCCTGAATCTTGAGTCTAGATTTAACCAGCATCTGCAGTTCTATCTTAAACAGAATATGGTCTTTATTCTTTGGAGCGCAGAAGGTTAAGGGGGACTTGATTGAGGTCTTTAAAATGATGAAAGGGATAGACAGAGTTGACGTGGATAAGCTTTTCCCATTGAGGGTAGGAAAGATTCAAACAAGAGGGCGTGACATGAGAATTAAGGGACAGAAGTTTAGGGGTAACATGAGGGGGAATTTCTTTACTCAGAGAGTGGTGGCTGTGTGGAATGATCTTCCTGCAGAAGTGGTGGAGGCAGGATTGATTTTAACATTTAAAAGTAAAGTGGATAGGTCTATGGACGGGAAGGGAATGGAGGGGTATGGTCTGAGTGGAGGTAGATGGGACTAGGGGAAAATAAATGGTCGGCACGGACTGGATGGGTCGAGAAGGCCTGTTTCCGTGCTGTAATTGTTATATGGCTATATGTTATATGGTTAGAATATGTTTGCAGTTCCCACCATGGCCACTGGAGGTCACAGGTCTGCTTTACAATCCACCCAGAGCTCAGTGTTGGTGGCGTCCACATATCTGGACCCAGCCTCTACCCCTCTGATGGAGAGAGGAGGCGGCAGGACCAAGCCGGACCTGTGATGGGTGGTGATGGACCATGAGGAGCAGCAGGAATCACAGGCGGGGGGGAGGGGGGTCAGCGAGAGGGTCACACAAGCTCCAGTTGGAGAGCAGAGGAGAACTTCTACAAAGTGGTCTGAAGAAGGGTCTCGACCCGAAACGTCGCCTATCTTCTTCGCTCCTTAGATGCTGCTGTACCCGCTGAGTTTCTCCAGCTTTTTGTGTACCCCCCCTTCTACAAAGTGGGCACAGTTTGAGTAGATTTTACAGAGGGCCAATTAACCATCAAACCCGCACGTCTTTGGGATGTGGGAGGAAACCGGAGCACCCACACGGTCACACGGAGAACGTGCAAACTCCACACAGACAGCACCCGTGGTCGGGATCGAACTTCAGTCTCTGGGGATGTACCAAGGCCACAAGGTCATAAGGTATAGGAGTAGAATTAGGCCATTCGGCCCATCAAGTCTACTCCACCATTCAATGATGGCTGTTCCATCTCTCCCTCCTAACCCCGTTCTCCTGCTTTCTCCCCATAACCCCTGACACCCGCACTAATCAGGAATCTATCTATCCCTGCCTTAAAAATATCCACAGCCGTCTGTGGCAATAAATTTCACCACCCTCTGACTAAAGATATTTCTCCTCATCTCTTTCCTTAAAGAACCTCCTTTAATTCTGGGTCAGTGAGGCAGCAGCTCTACCCGCTGCGCCACCGTGCCGCTCGTGGTCCCGGCAGGTTCACGGTTAAATCACCAAACCCTCGCGTCCCACCCTCTCACCTCACTCCGGCCCCTCTGTCACCATGGCAACGTGCACGCAAACTCAAGGCATAACAAGGCATATGTTGTGAAAATAAACAGTGCCCTGTTTAGTCGGG
This sequence comes from Raja brachyura, assembly GCA_963514005.1. The sequence goes on from OY740815.1 coordinate 1,391,199, forward strand.
CATGTTTACTATACAGCTGGAGTCTGAGCATCACGCACAACCTCGCACAAACATAGAAACATAGACAATAGGTGCTGGAAGAGGCCATGTGGCCCTTCGAGCCTGCCCCACCATTCATTGTGATCATGACTGATCATCCACAATCAGTAACCCCGTGCCTGCCTTCTCCCCATATCCCTTGACTCCACTAGCCCCTAGAGCTCTATCTAACTCTCTCTTAAATTCATCCAGCGAACTGGCCTCCACTGCCCTCTGTGGCAGAGAATTCCACAAATTCACAACTCTCTGGGTGAAAAAAGTTTTTCTCATCTCAGTTTTAAATGGCCTCCCCCTGTATTCTAAGACTGTGGCCCCTGGTTCTGGACTGCCCCATCGTTGGGAACATTTTTCCTGCATCTAGCTTGTCCAGTCCTTTTATAATTGTATACGTTTCTATAAGATTCCCTCTCATCCTTCTAAATTCCAGTGAATACAAGCCCAGTCTTTCCAATCTTTCCTCACATGGCAGTCCCGCCATCCCGGGGATTAACCTCGTGAACCTACGCTGCACTGCCTCAATAGCAAACACAAGTGCCGACTTAATGACCCAACTCAACAGACAATGGTGAACAACACTGGTAGCACAGTACATCACTGGCAACTGTCTCCCATTTTAATCTTATCTTATCCTTGTTATATTATTGCAGTTGTCTAGTCAAACACATTTCATTGTCCCGCTGACCCTGTGTTAACCCACATATGACAAATAAAACGGAATGAAATTAAATTAAAACTTCTCAACCCCAATATCCTACAAAGTTACACAGTCTTCCTCCGTTAATGTTCCAACCCCCCCACCCACCTTCATCTGTCCTTCCTTCTGCCTAACGATCACTAAAGCTTGGTGTCGAACAGCACAGAGAGGGCCCTTCGGCCCACTACATCTGTGCTGACCCTTGAGTCACGCTGACCAGGATTGTTTCATCCCCTCAGGCACCTTGGGATAAAGAACCCCATTAAAAGGCGCTATATAAATGTAATAACCACGTTGAAGAGGACTGGCCCATTGTTGTGCCTTCCACCACAGTGATGAATGCTGGGGTGGATGTGTGTGTTACATTGTTATTGTGTATTGTGTGTCCTTTATCATTGTACCACTGCTGGCTAATTCATGTCTCTGCACTTTATGTGCAAGTGACGAATAAAACTGATTCATTGACTGATTGATAACAATGTTTCTGTAGGTGGCGCAGCAGGTAGAGCTGCTGCCTCACAGCGCCAGAGACCCAGGTTCCATCCTGACTACGGGTGCTGTCTGTACGGAGTTTGCACGTTCTCCCCGTGATCTGCGTGGGTTTTCTCCGGGTGCTCCGGTTTCCTCCCACACTCCCGAGACGTGCAGGTTTGTGGGTTAGTTGGCTTCAGTTAAAAAAAAAAGTCCATTGTTCCTAGTGTGTGTAGGATAGTGTTAGTGTGTGGGGATCGCTGGTCGGTGCAGACTCGGTGGGCTGAAGGGCCTGTTTCCGTGCTGTATCTCCAAACTAAACTAAACTGCAGGAGGTTCTACTGCAGTTGTACAGGGTCTTGGTGAGGCCACACCTGGAGTATTGCGTACAGTTTTGGTCTCCAAATCTGAGGAAAGACATTCTTGCCATAGAGGGAGTACAGAGAAGGTTCACCAGACTGATTCCTGGGATGGCAAGACTTTCATGTGAAGAAAGACTGGATAGACTCGGCTTGTACTCGTTAGAATTTAGAAGATTGAGGGGGGATCTTATAGAGACTTACAAAATCCTTAAGGGGTTGGACAGGCTAGATGCAGGAAGATTGTTCCCGATGTTGGGGAAGTCCAGGACAAGGGGTCACAGTTTAAGGATAAGGGGAAATTCTTTTAGGACCGAGATGAGAAAAACATTTTTCACACAGAGAGTGGTGAATCTGTGGAATTCTCTGCCACAGAAGGTAGTTGAGGCCAGTTCGTTGGCTATATTTAAGAGGGCGTTAGATGTGGCACTTGTGGCTAAAGGGATCAGGGGGTGTGGAGAGAAGGCAGGTACGGAATACTGAGTTGGATGATCAGCCATGTTCATATTGAATGGCGGTGCAGGCTCGAAGGGCCGAATGGCCTACTCCTGCACCTATTGTCTATGTTTCTGAACTAATCTAAAGTAGTCGGCCCATTGAGACTGGGTGGTGGAGGGTGAGAGGGGAGGAGGTTGTGCCCGATTCCTCGTGTTCAACACACAGAGACACACACACATGTTTCTCACTGAATAACAGTCCCTGGTTTCCATCCAAGGATTGAGGACGACAGCCGGAAGTATGGATCGGAGAAGCTGGAATCACCCTCCTGAGACCCGCAGGATTAAAAACTGCGTAGTTTTATGAGAATAACAGAGAATGTTTTGAGTGTTTGGAGAATCAGTAACCCGAGGGCAGAGTTTTATCGTGGGTTGTTGACTCAGTGATGGCAGTGGACAGAAACCAAAAGACGTACTGTGATTTCCCTACCCCTGGGTCATGCCTGGATCTCACTGCTCTCGTGGTGACAACATCTGGACACATACTGGACATAGGCAGGAACTGCAGGTGCTGGTTTAAACCAAAGATAGACACAAAAATGCTGGACTAACTCAGCGGGACGGGCAGCATTTCTGGAGAGAAGGAATGGGTGACGTTTCGGGTCAGACTGAAGAAGGGTCTCGACCCGAAACGTCACCCGTTCCTTCTCTCCAGAGATGCTGCCTGTCCCGCTGAGTTACGCCAGCTTTTTGTGTCCATTATAGACAGGAAGGATTTGGAGGATAAAACAGGTAACTGCAGATGCTCGAATCCTGAGCAAAACACAAAGTACTGGAGTACTTCAGCTTATTTTCTTGTCACATGTACCGAGGTACAGTGAAAAGCTTTTGTTGCGTGGGTGCTAACCAGTCAGCGGAAAGACAATACATGATTACAATCAAGCTGTTTACAGTGTATAGATCCATGATGTCAGGACTTTCATATGAGGAAAGGTTGGATAGACTCGGCTTGTACTCGCTGGAATTTAGAAGATTGAGGGGATCTTATAGAAACTTACAAAATTCTTAAGGGGTTGGACAAGCTAGATGCTGGAAGATTGTTCCCGATGTTGGGGGAGTCCAGAACAAGGGGCCACAGTCTAAGGATAAGGGGGAATTCCTTTAGGACCGAGATGAGGAAAACATTCTTTACACAGAGAGTGGTGAGTTTCTGGAATTCTCTGCCACAGAAGGTAGTTGAGGCCAGTTCATTGGCTATATTTAAGAGGGCGTTAGATGTGGCCCTTGTGGCTAAAGGGATCAGGGGGTGTGAAGAGAAGGCAGGTACGGGATACTGAGTTGGATGATCAGCCATGATCATATTGAATGGCGGTGCAGGCTCGAAGGGCCGAATGGCCTCTACTCCTGCACCTATTTTTCTATGTTTCTATGTTTCTATGATAAGGGAATAACGTTTAATGCAAGGTAAAGCCGGCAAAGTCCGATCAAGGATAGTCCGAGGGTCACCAAGGAGGCCCTTTTCAGCACTGCTGTCTGGATAGCTCCCAACAAAAAGCTTTTCATTGTACCTCGGTACACATGACAATATAAACTGAACTGTATATAGGCAGGCTCGAAGGGCCGAATGGCCCACTCCTGCCCCTATTGTCTATTGTCTAACCTGACGCTGTGGTTTTAGATGGCAAAGAACATGGAAATACTCCATGAACACTGACACGGAACAGTACAGCACAGCAACAGGCCCTTCGGCCCACAATGTCCGTGCTGTACATGATGCCAAGTTAAACTAATCTCCTGTGCCTGCCGCTGCGTTTCTCCAGCATTTTTGTCTACACCCCTTGAGTTTGGAGATACAGTGTGGAAACTCTTCCCAAAAAATGTTTTTGAATCATCTCTAATTACCTTGAAGAGGTTTTAAATTCCAAACATTGTCTCACACAGAGTTGTTTTTTGATTTCCTTGTGTAGGGTGGAATGCGTCTAATACTTCTGCAACTTTCAACTGCTCCAACTGGTCCAACTGATAATTCTCAGAAGGAACTGCAGATGCTGGAAAAATCGAAGGTAGACAAAAATGCTGGAGAAACTCAGCGGGTGAGGCAGCATCTATGGAGCGAAGGAAATAGGTGACGTTTCGGGTCGAGACCCTTCTACAGACTGAGGGCAACACCCCCACATCAGTCTGAAGAAGGGTCTCGACCCGAAACGTCACCTATAGATGCTGCCTCACCCACTGAGTTTCTCCAGCATTTTTGTCTAAGATGAGGAAACACTTTTTCACACAGAGAGTTGTGAGTCTGTGGAATTCTCTGTCTCGCAGAGGGCGGTGGAGGCCGATTCTCTGGATACTTTCAAGAGAGAGCTAGATAGGGCTCTTAAAGATATCATGGAAAACTTTATTGTCATTCAGACCTTGCAGTCTGAACAAAATTTCGTGCCTGCAGTCATACATATAGTAAATAACAAAACACATATTTAACATCCACCGCAGTGAGTTCACCAGACACCTCCTCACTGTGATGGAAGGCAAAAATCTTGTCTTTGTCTCTTCTCTTCTTGTTCTTCCTCTTCCTCTGCGCTGAGGCGATCCAGGCCTCCGATGTTGCGACCGCACCGGGTGATGTAAATAAGTCCCGTGGCTGAACCGCGCTCCGCGAGCAGGCCGGTTCAACTCCGGGGCCCGGGGCGGTCGAAGCTGCCGCCCTCCAGTCCAGCGGACGCAGCTGTTGCCGCGGGAGCTCTGGAAAAACAGGCCACCAACCTGTGACCTGCGAGCTCCCGACGATGCCGTCCACTGGGCCCGCGGCTGAGCCTCTGAAGTCACTGCCGCCGCCACCGGAAAGCCGCCACAGCTCCGAGTCGGGCCGCCGGAACGCCGGAACCCGCCGCAGCCCCAAAGTCGGGCAGCCCCGCGCTGGTAAGTCCTGGCTGGCTCTGCCTTCGGAGCCTCGCGGTCGGTCGCAGTTCGAGGCTGTCAGCTCCACCATTAGGCCTCAGCGCAGACGGAGACGGGGACGGGGGATACGACAAGAAAAGTCGCGTCCCCCCCCTCCCCCCCAGGGAAGAGACCAAAATGTTTCTCCCACCCCTCCCACACACACACACACTACATAATAACTCAAACTAACACTAAAACAAGACAAGAAAACAACAAAAAAACCAGTCGGACTGCAGGCGAGCGGCTGCTGCCAGGGCAGCTCCGCCACTCCCAGCGGAGTCAGGGGATACGGGGAGAAGGCAGGAACGGGGTACTGATTGGGGATGATCAGCCATGATCACATTGAATGGCAGTGCTGGCTCGAAGGGCCGAATGGCCTCCTCCTGCACCTATTGTCTATTGTCTATAAGTTTGACGGATAGATCTGTGAACTGTATATTGTGGATGGGGCTTGTTGACGTTAGGCCTGTCTCCTGCCTTTACTGAGAGGGGGGTGGACTGGAGTAAGATTTGTTCCAGGCTAACTCCAGCTGCCGGAGGAGGTAGTTGAGGCAGGAAGGAACTGCAGATGCTGGTTTAAACCAAAGATACTACAACAACCTTGAAAAGCCATTTGGACGGGCGGGCCCTCGCGTAGATGAACTGGGGCCCAGGCTAATTTTAATGCTAGAGGCCCCAAAACCAAGATCCCGTTGAAGCAGACAGGCATGAGGCCTTTGCCAAAGGGCACTCGTTGCTCCCCCCCCCCCCCCCCCATTAGAGGGATATGGGTCAAACGCTGGCAGATGGGGCCAGTGTAGATGGGGAATGTTGGACGGCATGGGCAAGCTGGGCCGAAGGGCCTGGCTTTCGGTGCTGTGTGCCTCTGTGAGTCTGTCACTGAATTCTTTCCTCAGTGTCTGCAATATGGCGGGGGAACTGGGGTTAGCGGTTGACGAGGGTCTGGGTGAGGGGGGGGGACAATGGGGGAGCAGGCGTGGGGAGGAGGGGGAACAATGGGGGAGCTGGTGTGGGGGGGGGGAAGAATGGGGGAGCCGGCGTGGGGAGGGGGGGGACAATGGGGGAGCCGGCGTGGGGAGGGGGGGGACACAATGGGGGAGCCGGCGTGGGGAGGGGGGGGACAAGGGGGGAGCCGGCGTGGGGGGGGGGCACAATGGGGGAGCCGGTGTGGGGTGGGGGGGGGACAAGGGGGGAGCCAGCGTGGGGAGGGGGGGACAATGGGGGAGCTGGCGTGGGGAGAGGGGGGGACAATGGGGGAGCCGGCGTGCGGAGGGGGGGACAATGGGGGAGCCGGCGTGGGGAGGGGGGGGACAAGGGGGGAGCCGGCGTGGGAAGGGGGGGGGACAAGGGGGGAGCCGGCGTGGGGAGGGGGGGGGACAAGGGGGGAGCCGGCGTGGGGAGGGGGGGGACAAGGGGGGAGCCGGCGTGGGGAGGGGGGGACAATGGGGGAGCCGGCGTGGGGAGGGGGGGGACAAGGGGGGAGCCAGCGTGGGAAGGGGGGGGACAAGGGGGGAGCCGGCGTGGGGAGGGGGGGGGACAATGGGGGAGCCGGCGTGGGGAGGGGGGGGACAAGGGGGGAGCCGGCGTGGGGAGGGGGGGGGACAATGGGGGAGCCGGCGTGGGGAGGGGGGACAATGGGGGAGCTGGCGTGGGGGGGGGCACAATGGGGGAGCCGGTGTGGGGTGGGGGGGGGACAAGGGGGGAGCCAGCGTGGGGAGGGGGGGGACAATGGGGGAGCTGGCGTGGGGAGGGACAATGGGGGAGCCGGCGTGGGGAGGGAGGGGACAATGGGGGAGCCGGCGTGGGGAGGGGGGGGACAATGGGGGAGCCGGTGTGGGGGGGGGGGACAATGGGCGAGCCGGCGTGGGGAGGGGGGGGGACAATGGGGGAGCCGGCGTGGGGAGGGGGGGGACAATGGGGGAGCCGGCGTGGGGAGGGGGGGGGACAATGGGGGAGCCAGCGTGGGGGGGGGGTGGGGGACAATGGGGGAGCCGGCGTGGTGGGGGTGGGGGGGGGGGACAATGGGGGAGCCGGCGTGGGGAGGGGGGGGGGACAATGGGGGAGCCGGCGTGGGGGGGGGTGGGGGACAATGGGGGAGCCGGTGTGGGGAGGGGAGGGGGAGACAATGGGGGAGCCGGCGTGGGGAGGGTGGGGACAATGAGGGAGCTGGCGTGGGGAGGGGAGGGGGAGACAATGGGGGAGCCGGCGTGGTGGTGGTGGGGGGGGGGACAATGGGGAGCAGGCGTGGGGGGGGGGGACAATGGGGGAGCCGGCGTGGGGGTGGGTGGGGGACAATGGGGGAGCCGGCATGGGGAGGGGGGGGGGACAATGGGGGAGCCGGCGTGGGGGGGGGGTGGGGGACAATGGGGGAGCCGGTGTGGGGAGGGGAGGGGGAGACAATGGGGGAGCCGGCGTGGGGAGGGGGGGGACAATGGGGGAGCCGGCGTGGGGGGGGTGGGGGGGGGACAATGGGGGAGCCGGCGTGGGGGGGGGTGGGGGACAATGGGGGAGCCGGCGTGGTGGGGGTGGGGGGGGGGACAATGGGGGAGCCGGCGTGGGGAGGGGGGGGGGACAATGGGGAGCAGGCGTGCTTTGTAACTTTGTCAGCATGGTGGGGTGGCCGTTATCTGTACACCACGGGCCCACAAGCAAAGAATCTCACTGTGCCCAGTCGCAGGTGACTATAACGTGTTCCTCTCCGGTGTCAGAGTCTGTGTGCAACGTTCAGGGATAGGGCGAGGGGCCGCAGAAGGCCGGGGCGAGGGGCCGCAGAAGGCCGGGGCGAGGGGCCGCAGAAGGCCGGGGCGAGGGGCCGCAGAAGGCCGGGGTGAGGGGCCGCAGAAGGCCGGGGCGAGGGGCCGCAGAAGGCCGGGGCGAGGGGATGCTGGAAGTAGAGATGATGAACATGGGGCGACGGGAACAGGACCAACGTTAGCAGGTCGGACCGGGATATCCCAGCGAGGGATGAAAGGAAGGCTGGTCAATAACGTGCAGACATCAGCGGTGGGGGAAAATCCCAGTGTGGAACAGCTTCCGAACCAGTGATCCCGATCCCGCTACTCCAGAGAATTGTGCTCAGCCAAACTAGCGGCTCTCCGAACACCTATTCCCACTGGGAATGCCAGGTAACGGACCCATGCATCTTGTTACATCTGTCGGTAAAAAGATAATAATCCGGACAAATCCTGGCCAAGCATTCTTTATTAACGGCAGTCGACACTTAGAACACAAGAGGGTCAGGCACAGCCATCATACTGTGCGACACACACCTTTCTTTAAGGTTCCCTTTGTAACAATGAATGGAAGAAAACCCATCTACAAGCAAATAAATAGAAATACTGAGTTGAGACGACAGTGTGGGCACTTAGGGAGCTTAGTGGCACACAGGGACATCATGAATGCGATGGAAATTCACAAGTGGGATTGTGGCAGAGACTCCCAAGGATCAACTAGATTTGTGGCAGTAATTCCCAGGCACCAACCGGCGAGATTCCGGGATGTTGGAAGGGTCCCTAATTGGGTCTCTAGACGTTAATGGCAATGACCAGGTATCAAAGACTGGATGGACAGGCACAGAGTGCTGGAGTAACTCAGCGGGTCAGGCAGCATCTGTGGGGAACATGGATAGGTGACGTTTCACAGAGTGCTGGAGTAACTCAGCGGGTCAGGCAGCATCTGTGGAGAACATGGATAGGTGACGTTTCACAGAGTGCTGGAGTAACTCAGCGGGTCAGGCAGCATCTGTGGAGAACATGGATAGGTGACGTTTCACAGAGTGCTGGAGTAACTCAGCGGGTCAGGCAGCATCTGTGGAGAACATGGATAGGTGACGTTTCAGTTCGGGACTTTTCATCAGACTGATTACGGGGGGAAGCTGGAAAATGGGCGGACAAAGCGTGGCAGGCGATTGGTGGACATGGTTGGGGAGGAAGGGGTGTTGCTAGGCAGATGTTGGACAAAGGCCGGAGATGTGAAGGGAGAAGGTGTGAGTCCAGGTTGGGGGGGGGGGAATGAGGGAGAAAGGACAGGTTAAAGGTTGTATGTAAAATTGTAGTGTTCCATGTTCATACCATGGGGCTATCAGCTGCCCGAGTATGCCAGAATATGCTTAGTTTATGCATTGAGGAAGGGCATTAATAGGGTAGATGGTGTATGGACACAGAGTGCTGGAGTAACTCAGCGGGTCAGGCAGCATCTGCGGAAGGAACGGGTGACATTTCGGGTCGAGACCCTCCTTCACACTGATGTGGGGGGTGGGCGGGACAGAGATAGATTGTAGTCGGAGACAGTCAGATTGGTGGGAGAACTGGGAAGGGGGAGGGGATGGAGAGAGAGGGAAAGCAAGGGCTATCTGAAGTTAGAGAAGTCAATGTTCGTACCGCTGGGGTGCAGGCTGGTAATGGAAGAATCTTGTTACAATGGTCAGGTATGCTGGGCAAGAGGGCGTAGGTTTTACAGGAGAGGCAGGAGGTAGAGAGAGGGGAATGTTGCTTAAGGGGAGTGAGCTGCTCTCGAGTTATTTAAGGGGCAATTTGACAAGCATTTGAATCACTGAGGCAAAGCAATGGGACAAATGCCGATCGATGGGCACAATGGGTTGGCATGGACTTGGCGGGCCGAAGGGCCTGCTTCTGTGCTTTAAGACTGTAAGTGGCAGGCCAGCATTGTGGCACATGTACCTACAGGTGTGTGTATCCTGGCTTGGAGAGGCTGCATGTGGCAAGACAAGTCATAGAGGGGTACAGGCCACAGAAGCAGCTGACCACTGGAGTGGCTGGACTATGGAGTGAGAAGAGGCAAAGGCACATTGACTGGCGACCCTCTGGCAGGGAGCTCTAGACAGCGAGCGCGAGGTGGCCGCAAGGTCCGGCCGTGCGTCAGTGTGCGGGAGCAGTCCCACTACTGGCCCTGTCAATGGACAAAGGAGACACAGAGAGAGAAGTGAGTCGCAGATACGGAAATAAGCCCAGTGAGCCCGCACCCCAGCACAAAGCACCCACCCACACTAGCCCCACACCCACCCTCACTAGCCCCGCACCCACCCACACTAGCCCCGCACTAGCACCACACTAGCCCTGCACTAGCCCCACACTAGCCCCACACCCACCCACACTAGCCCCACACTAGCCCCACACTAGCCCCACACTAGCCCCACACTAGCCCCACACTAGCCCCACACTAGCCCCACACTAGCCCCGCACCCACCCACACTAGCCCCGCACCCACCCACACTAGCCCCACACTAGCCCCACACTAGCCCCACACTAGCCCCACACTAGCCCCACACTAGCCCCACACTAGCCCCGCACCCACCCACACTAGCCCCACACTAGCCCCACACCCACCCACACTAGCCCCGCACTAGCCCCACACTAGCCCCACACTAGCCCCGCACCCACCCACACTACCCCCACACTAGCCCCACACCCACCCACACTAGCCCCACACCCACCCACACTAGCCCCACACCCACCCACACTCACCCACACTAGCCCCACACCCACGCACACTAGCCCCACGCTAGCCCCACACTAGCCCCACACTAGCCCCACACTAGCCCCACACTAGCCCCACACCCACCCACACTCACCCACACTAGCCCCACACTCACCCACACTAGCCCCACACCCACCCACACTAGCCCCACACCCACCCACATTAGCCCCACACTAGCCCAACACTAGCCCCACACTAGCCCCACACTAGCCCCACACTAGCCCCACACTCACCCACACTAGCCCCACACTCACCCACACTAGCCCCACGGATGACAAGGCGGATCGTACTTACATCGGGTACGAATTCTCAACTCGAGGAAATTTAAACTGCATCATTTCTGACAACGCGGGGCTGTGAACAGAAACAGCAGAAGGGAACAGGTTATTTATCCCACATCTTATTGTTACAGCAGCTCGGTTAATGTGGCTCATCCTTACAACAATCTTAGCAGGAGGTCACGGGTCTATGGTCACAGGGGAAAGGGGAGGGAGAGGGAGAGGGAGTGAGAGAGAAACATAGAAACATAGACAATAGGTGCAGGAGTAGGCCATTCGGCCCTTCGAGCCTGCACCGCCATTCAATATGATCATGGTGATCATCCAACTCAGTATCCTGTACCTGCCTTCTCTCCATACCCCCTGATCCCTTTAGCCACAAGGGCCACATCCAACTCCCTCTTGTATATAACCAATGAACTGGCCTCAACTACCTTCTGTGGCAGAGAATTCCAGAAACTCACCACTCTCTGTGTAAAGAATGTTTTCCTCATCTCGGTCCTAAAGGAATTCCCCCTTATCCTTAGACTGTGATCCCTTGTTCTGGACTCCCCCAACATCAGGAACAATCTTCCAGCATCTAGCTTGTCCAACCCCTTAAGAATTTTGTAAGTTTCTATAAGATCCCCCTCAATCTTCTAAATTCCAGCGAGTACAAGCCGAGTCTATCCAGTCTTTCCTCATATGAAAGTCTTGACATCCCAGGAATCAGTCTGGTGAATCTTCTCTGTACCCCCTCTATGGCAAGAATGTCTTTCCTCAGATTTGGTGACCAAAACTGTACGCAATACTCCAGGTGTGGCCTCACCAAGACCCTGTACAACTGCAGTAGAACCTCCCTGCTCCTATACTCAAATCCTTTTGTTATGAATGACTGCATCTGCCATGCATCTGCCCATTCACTCAGCCTATCCAAATCACCCTGCAGCCTCCAAGCATCCTCCTCACACCTAACTATACCCCCCAGCTTGGTGTCATCTGCAAATTTGGAGATGTTGCATTGAATTCCCTCGTCCAAATCATTAACATATATTGTAAATAGCTTGGGTCCCAGCACTGAGCCTTGCGGCACCCCACTAGTCACTGCCTGCCATTCTGAAAAGGACCCGTTTACTCCTACCCTTTGCCTCCTGTCTGCTAGCCAGTTCTCTATCCACATCAATACTGAACCCCCAATACCATGTGCTTTAAGTTTGTATGCTAATCTCTTATGCGGGACCTTGTCGAAAGCCTTCTGAAAGTCCAGATATAACACATCCACTGGTTCTCCCTTATCCACTCTACTAGTTACATCCTCGAAAAATTCTATCAGATTTGTCAGACATGATTTACCTTTCGTAAATCCATGCTGACTTTGTCCAATGATTTCACCACTTTCCAAATGCGCTGCTATCCCATCTTTAATAACTGACTCTACCAGTTTCCCCACTACCGATGTTAGACTAACTGGTCTGTAATTCCCCGCTTTCTCTCTCCCTCCTTTTTTAAAAAGTGGGGTTACATTAGCTACCCTCCAATCCTCAGGAAGTACTCCAGAATCTAAGGAATTTTGAAAAAAAGATAGAACTGCAGATGCTGGTTTGCAGCGAAGAAAGACACAAATTGCTGGAGTAAAGGGCCTGTGGCCGGAAATATCGCAAAGTGGGACAGCCCCTTAACTCAGCGGGTCAGTCAGGCAGCATCTCGGGAGAGAAGGAATGGGTGACGTTTCAGGTCGAGACCCTTCTTCAGACTGAGATGCTGCCTGACCCATTGAGTTACTCCAGCGCTTTGTGTCCTTTTCTGTTAGCCAGCAGCTGCAGTTCCTGGCGTCTACGTTATAGCAGACAGCGATTGTTTGTGAAGCAAGTTTCCTCATGTCTGAGGGTGCGGCTGTTTATCAGTAAGTGCTGGAATCTGCTTCTCTGGATGGGCTGGGTGTGTTGTCGTGAACTGGGGCACATAGAAACACGGAAACACAGAAACATAGAAACATAGAAAATAGGTGCAGGAGTCGGCCATTCGGCCCTTTGAGCCAGCACCGCCATTGAATATGATCATGGCTGATCTTCCACAATCAGTAACCCCGTTCCTGCCTTCTCCCCATATCTCTTGATTCACTTAGCCCAAAGAGCTAAATCTAATTTTCTCTTGAAAACATCCAGTGAATTAGCCTCAACTACCTTCTGTGGGAGAGAATTCCACAGATTCACAACTCTGCTCATTTCCTCATCTCTGTCCTAAATGAGGTCTACACCTTATTCTTAAACTGTGACCACACTGGCACAGATGGGACACCTCACCTCTTTTGTGCAGTTTAGGTCATCGTCACAAGTGCCGAGATAGTGCAAAGCATTTTTGTTGCGTGCTAGCCAGTCAGCGGAAAGACAACACATGATTACAATTGAGCCGTTTACAGTGCACAGATACATGACAATAGACAATAGAGAATAGGTGCAGGAGGAGGCCATTCGGCCCTTCGTGCCAGCACCGCCATTCAATGTGATCATGGCTGATCATCCCCAATCAGTACCCCGTTCCTGCCTTCTCCCCATATCCCCTGACTCCACTATCTTTAAGAGCCCTAACTCTCGCTTGAAGGCATCCAGAGAACCGGCCTCCACCGCTCTCTGAGGCAGAGATTTTCCACAGACTCACAACTCTCTGTGTGAAAAGGTTTCGTGCAAGATAAAGCCAGCAAAGTCTTCAGTGGGAGGTTGCCCAAGCTGAAGGGAAGCCCGCTGTAACTTGTTGCTGAACCTGCCCGCGGGAGAGGAGGGGACACCTTGCACGACACATTCACGCGGCCAACCGCCCCACTCCACCCTCCTAACCAGGTTTACCTGCCGACGTCATTCTGGATGGGCCGGTAGTGCTTGGCGGTCTTCACTGCGAATATGATGCTGGGGATGAGGAAGAGTGTGCACCAGCCCAGGCAGAACCAGAAGGCATTCTGTGGGAGGAAGGCAGCAAGAGGTGGCATTACCAACACATCACTGGCAGGGTGGCAGGTGCAGGCAACCTGAAGGGGCCGTGCTTGGTGGCAGCTGCAGCTCACCTACAGTCCGTCTGTTTTTTTCTTTTTTTTGTTGTCTAGTGTTTGTTTAGTAGAATTTTGTTTTATTAGGTTGTGTATGTGGGGTGTGGGGTGTGGGGTGTGGGGTGTGTATGTGGGGTGTGGGGTGTGGGGTGTGGGGTGTGGGGTGTGTATGTGGGGTGTGGGGTGTGGGGTGTGGGGTGTGGGGTGTGTATGTGGGGTGTGGGGTGTGGGGTGTGGATGTGGGGCGTGGGGTGTGGGGTGTGGGGTGTGGGGTGTGTATGTGGGGTGTGGGGTGTGGGGTGTGGGGTGTGGGGTGTGGGGTGTGGGGTGTGTATGTGGGGTGTGGGGTGTGGGGTGTGGAGTGTGGAGTGTGGAGTGTGGGGTGTGGGGTGTGGGGTGTGGGGTGTGTATGTGGGGTGTGGGGTGTGGGGTGTGGGGTGTGGGGTGTGGGGTGTGGGGCGTGGGGTGTGGGGCGTGGGGCGTGGGGTGTGGGGCGTGGGGCGTGGGGCGTGGGGCGTGGGGCGTGGGGCGTGGGGCGTGGGGCGTGGGGCGTGGGGTGTGGGGCGTGGGGCGTGGGGCGTGGGGTGTGGGGCGTGGGGCGTGGGGCGTGTATGGTAACAATTTCAGTCTGAATGACAATAAAGGAATCTAATCTAATCTAACCTGAAGAGCACCTTGTTCTCACATCATGTGGTAGGTGTACAGGATGAGCTGCCAGGTGAGGCAGGTACTTTAACAACAGATACTTGGACAGGTACATGGATAGGAAAGATTTAGAGGGATATGGGCCAACTGTGGGCAGATGGAACTAGTATAGATGGGACATCATGGGCAAGTTGGGCCGAAGGGCCTGTTTCCTGTTTCCTGTTTCCTGTTTCTGGGGGGGGGGGATGAGGACATGTGTGGTCGGGGTAACTTAGTAAAACGAGGGGGAAGGTGAAGACCCAGTGGTGTCTGCAGTAGCTTGTTCCACAGGTAAGGAAGGAGGTGGGACTGGGTAGGTGTGGCTGCAAGTCAGCACTGCCCCACATACCACCCACTGCCCCACATGCCACCACCCACTGCCCCACACCACCCACTGCCCCAACATACCACCACCCACTGCCCCACACCACCCACTGCCCGGCACACCACCCACTGCCCCACACCACCCACTGCCCCAAACCACCCACTGCCCAACATACGACCCACTGCCCCACACCACCCACTGCCCCACACCACCCACTGCCCCAACATGCCACCCACTGCCCCACATGGCACCCACTGCCCCACACCACCCACTGCCCCACATACCACCCACTGCCCCACACCACCCACTGCCCTACACCACCCACTGCCCCACACGGCACCCACTGCCCCACACCATCCACTGCCCCACACCACCCACTGCCCCACGGCACCCACTGCCCCACACCACCCACTGCCCCACATACCACCCACTGCCCCACACCACCCACTGCCCCACACCACCCACTGCCCCACATGGCACCCACTGCCCCACACCACCCACTGCCCGGCACACCACCCACTGCCCCAACATACCACCACCCACTGCCCCACACCACCCACTGCCCCACACCACCCACTGCCCCACATGCCACCCACTGCCCCACACCACCCACTGCCCCACACCACCCACTGCCCCACACCACCCACTGCTCCACATGCCACCCACTGCCCCACACCACCCACTGCCCCACACCACCCACTGCCCCACACCACCCACTGCCCCACATACCACCCACTGCCCGGCACACCACCCACTGCCCCACATACCACCCACTGCCCGGCACACCACCCACTGCCCCACATGCCACCCACTGCCCCACATGCCACCCACTGCCCCACATGCCACCCACTGCCCCACACCACCAACTGCCCCACACCACCCACTGCCCCAACATGCCACCCACTGCCCCACATGGCACCCACTGCCCCACACCACCCACTGCCCCACACCACCCACTGCCCCACACCACCCACTGCCCCACATGGCACCCACTGCCCCACACCACCCACTGCCCCACACCACCCACTGCCCCACACCACCCACTGCCCCACATGGCACCCACTGCCCCACACCACCCACTGCCCCACACCACCCACTGCCCCACACCACCCACTGCCCCACATGGCACCCACTGCCCCACACCACCCACTGCCCCATACCACCCACTGCCCCACATGGCACCCACTGCCCCACACCACCCACTGCCCCACGCCACCCACTGCTCCACACCACCCACTGCCCCACATGCCACCCACTGCCCCACATGCCACCCACTGCCCCACATACCACCCACTGTGCCACATACCACCCACTGTCCACACCACCCACTGCCCCACATGCCGTACCCAGGGATCCGTGATGTTGTCGCACGAGATGACGCGGAGGTTGTCGATCAGGATCACCGCCGGCTGGCAGGAGAGCAGGTTGTCCATAATCTGTAAAACAAACGTGGAATAAACCACCAGACCTGGCTCTGGGATGGCACGGAATTCCCATTCCCTGGATCCTGCCCCCAGCTCCCAGTTTTAATGTTACTGTCCCGTGTACCGAAGTACAGTGAATTCTGCCCATTGCCCATTGTCCACTGCCCACTGCCCATTGTCCACTGCCCACTGCCCACTGCCCACTGCCCACTGCCCACTGCCCATTGTCCACTGCCCACTGCCCACTGCCCACTGCCCACTGCCCACTGCCCACTGCCCACTGCCCACTGCCCACTGCCCACTGCCCACTGTCCACTGCCCACTGCCCACTGCCCACTGCCCACTGCCCACTGCCCACTGTCCACTGCCCACTGCCCACTGCCCACTGCCCTTCAGCCGTTGATACTCACCATGGTCCTGACCCACCGCAGGTACTGCCTGAAGTAATCCAGCGCTCTGGTAGTGAGGCAGTCACTGACCTGAAACAAATGCACTGGTTGGTAAGGTGCAGATGAACACTGCTACAGGCCCACAACCCGACGGATACAGGCACCAAAAATGCTGCAGTAACTCAGCGGGACAGGCAGCATCTGTGGAGAGAAGCAATGGGTGATGTTTGGGTGTAGACCCTGCTACAGTAGGAATGGTCTCAACCTGAAACATCACCCATTCCTTCTCTCCCCAGACGCTGCCTGTCCCGCTGAGTTACTGCAGCTTTTTGTGTCTGTCATTATTGTAAACCAACGTCTCCGGTTCCTTCCTACACACAGTGTAAACGCCCAGGTGTGTGAGCACGCACCTTGCCAGTCTCACTCCCACCTGCACGTATCCTCCTCTCTCTGGCTGCCCCTCTCTGTACTATCCCTGGCACCTCTGTCCCTTTCTCCAGATTGCTTCCATTCCCTTCCCCTCTCTATGTCAGGGTGCCAGAGGCCCCGGGTTCCATCCTGACCTCGGGTGCTGCCTGCGCGGAGTTTGCACGTTCTCCCTGCACCCGCCCGGGTTCCCTCCGGGTGCTCCGGTTTCATCCCACATCCCAAAGACGTGCGGGTTTGCAGGTTAATTGTCCCTCTGACAATCAGTAGGCAATAGACAATAGGTGCAGGAGGAGGCCATTCGGCCCCTCGAGCTAGCACCGCCATTCAATGTGACCATGGCTGATCATCCCCAATCAGTACCCCATTCCTGCCTTCTCCCCATATCCCCTGACTCCGCTATCTTTAAGAGCCCTATCTAGCTCTCTCTTGAAAGCATCCAGAGAACCGGCCTCCACCGCCCTCTGAGGCAGAGAATTCCACAGATTCCCAAATCTTCCTCACCTGTAATAACGCACGTCTTTGGGATGTGGGAGGAACCCGGAGGGCCCGGAGGAAACCCAGAGAGTGGACGGGAAAGTGGGAAAACATAGAACTAGTGTGAGCGGATGATGGCTGGTCGGCCTGGACGCGGTGGGCCGAAGGGCCTGTCTCCAGGCAACATCTTTCAAACTATCAACCATTCTCCCTCATTTTGTTTGTCCGACTTGATCCAAGTTATCACGACTCACATTTTTAATAAGGTTTGTGGTGGTGGAAATAATCTCAGCCTGGGCCACGTCAATGTTCTGGATGGTGTTGTTAATGTCGCTCTGTAACAAAACGTCGCGTGAATTATTTAAAATACTGTAACATCATCATTTGCTTCGGCTTTATCATCCAACCAACATTGTGCCACATACATCGTCATTAACTAATCGTCAGACTATCCTTTACACATCGTCAAGGACCTTAAATGGGCGGCCACCATCAACTCCACAGTCTAAAAGGCCCAACAGAGGATGTACTTCCTGCGGCAGCTGAGGAAACACAATCTGCCACAGGCAATGATGGTCCACCACCTACACGGCCTTCGTAGAGTCTGTCCTCACCTTCTCCATCACGGTCTGGTTTGGCTCAGCCACCAAGCATGACACCTGGAGGCTCCAGCATCACTGGAGAGGAGGAATGGGTGATGTTTTGGGTTGAGACCCCCTAGTCTGTAGAAGGGTCCCATTCCTTCTGTCCAGAGATGTTGCCTGTCCCGCTGAGTCACTCCAGCATTTTGTGTCTTCCTTCAGTGTTGGCGAGACTCCACAGAGGAGCTGACCTTCTAATGTGGCCCCCAACAGGGAGGACCACCCCCCCCCCCCCCTCCCCGCCCCGGATACAACACCTACCTGGACAGTGGGAGCAAACGTTGCCAAATCCTGGAAGCTCACGTTCAGCTGTGCCTGGGGAGAAAGGGCAGTATTAGCCCTGTGTACATGATCTTCACACCACAGGTAACTCACACACAGGGACGCACTCTCACTCTCACACTCACACGCACACACTCACACACTCACACACACTCATACACACACACTCTCACACACACACACTCACAGAGACACACATACACACTCACACACACACTCACCCTCACACACACACTCACCCTCACACACACACACACACTCTCACACACACACACACACTCACCCTCACACACACACTCTCACACACACACACACACTCACCCTCACACACACACTCACTCACACACACACGCACGCACACACATTCACTCACACACTCTCACGCACACATTCACACACACTCTCTCTCACACACACACACCCACATACACACACTCACACACACACACACTCACACACACACACACACACACTCTCTCTCACACACACACACACACACACACACACACACACACACACACACACACACACACACACACACACACACACACACACACACTCACACACACCCACACCCACACACCCACACCCACACCCACACCCACACACACACTGAAGCGCCACTAATCCCTGCCTGGGCCATTCACAAATCCCAGTGGTACAGCAACTGGGTCACTGTCCCCCCAATTCCTGCACTCCCCGTAAACTCCCGCAGTACCCGAGCTCCCTTTACACCCACACAGCCCCCTCTACACCCACACAGCCCCCTTTACACCCACACAGCCCCCTCTACACCCACACAGCCCCCTCTACACCCACACAGCCCCCTTTACACCCACACATAGAAACATAGAAACATAGAAAATAGGTGCAGGAGTAGGCCATTCGGCCCTTCGAGCCTGCACCGCCATTCAATGTGATCATGGCTGATCATCCAACTCAGTATCCCGTACCTGCCTTCTCTCCATACCCCCTGATCCCTTTAGCCACAAGTGCCACATCTAACGCCCTCTTAAATATAGCCAATGAACTGGCCTCAACTACCTTCTGTGGCAGAGAATTCCAGAGACTCACCACTCTCTGGGTAAAGAATGTTTTCCTCATTTCGGTCCTAAAGGAATTCCCCCTTATCCTTAGACTGTGACCCCTTGTTCTGGACTCCCCCAACATCGGGAACAATCTTTCAGCATCTAGCTTGTCCAACCCCTTAAGAATTTTGTAGGTTTCTATAAGATCCCCCCTCAATCTTCTAAATTCCATCGAGTACAAACCGAGTCTATCCAATCTTTCCTCATATGAAAGTCCTGACATCCCAGGAATCAGTCTGGTGAATCTTCTCTGTACCCCCTCTATGGCAAGGATGTCTTTCCTCAGATTTGGAGACCAAAACTGTACGCAGTACTCCAGGTGTGGCCTCACCAAAACCCTGTACAATTGCAGTAGAACCTCCCTGCTCCTATACTCAAATCCTTTCGCTATGAATGCTAACATACTATTGGCTTTCTTCACTGCCTGTTGCACCTGCATGCCTACTTTCAATGATTGGTGTACCATGACACCCAGGTCTCGTTGCATCTCCCCCTTTCCTAATCTGCCACCATTCAGATAATAGTCTACCCTCATGTTTTTGCCACCAAAGTGGATAACCTCACATTTATCCACATTGTACTGCATCTGCCATGCATCTGCCCATTCACTCAGCCTATCCAAATCACCCTGCAGCCTCCAAGCATCCTCCTCACACCTAACTATACCCCCCAGCTTGGTATCATCTGCAAATTTGGAGATGTTGCATTGAA
This sequence comes from Raja brachyura, assembly GCA_963514005.1. Next base: position 1,411,376 of record OY740815.1, read on the forward strand.
TTCCCTCGTCCAAATCATTAATATATATTGTAAATAGCTGGGGTCCCAGCACTGAGCCTTGCGGTACCCCACTAGTCACTGCCTGCCATTCTGAAAAGGACCCGTTTACTCCTACCCTTTGCCTCCTGTCTGCCAGCCAGTTCTCTATCCACATCAATACTGAACCCCCAATACCGTGTGCTTTAAGTTTGTATGCTAATCTCTTATGCGGGACCTTGTCGAAAGCCTTCTGAAAGTCTAGATATAACACATCCACTGGTTCTCCCTTATCCACTCTACTAGTTACATCCTCGAAAAATTCTATCAGATTTGTCAGACATGATTTACCTTTCGTAAATCCATGCTGACTTTGTCCAATGATTTCACCACTTTCCAAATGCGCTGCTATCCCATCTTTAATAACTGACTCTAGCAGTTTCCCCACTACCGATGTTAGACTAACTGGTCTGTAATTCCCCGCTTTCTCTCTCCCTCCTTTTTTAAAAAGTGGGGTTACATTAGCTACCCTCCAATCCTCAGGAACTACTCCAGAATCTAAGGAATTTTGAAAAATTATCACTAATGCATCCACTATTTCTGTGGCTACCTCCTTGAGTACTCTGGGATGCAGACTATCTGGCCCTGGGGATTTATCGGCCTTCAATCCGTTCAATTTACCCAACACCACCTCCCGGCTAACCTGGATTTCACTCAGTTCCTCCATCTTATTTGACCCCCGTTCCACTGCTATTTCCGGCAGATTATTTATGTCTTCCTTAGTGAAGACAGAACCAAACTAGTTATTCAATTGGTCTGCCATGTCCTTGTTCCCCATGATCAATTCACCTGTTTCTGACTGCAAGGGACCAACATTTGTTTTAACTAGTCTCTTTCTCTTTACATATCTATAAAAACTTTTGCAGTCAGTTTTTATGTTCCCTGCCAGTTTCCTTTCATAATCTATTTTCCCTTTCCTAATTAAGCCCTTTGTCCTCCTCTGCTGGATTCTGAATTTCTCCCAGTCCTCCGGTAGGCTGCTTTTTCTGGCAAATTTGTATGCCTCATCTTTTGTTTTTATACTATCCCTGATTTCCCTTGTTATCCATGGATGCACCACCTTCCCCGATTTATTCTTTTGCCAAACTGGTATGAACAATTTTTGTACTTCATCCATGCAGTCTTTAAATACCTTCCATTGCACATCCACTGTCAACCCTTTAAGAATCACCTGCCAGTCTATCTTGGCCAATTCACATCTCATACCTTCAAAGTTACCTTTGTTCAAGTTCAGAACCCTTGTTTCTGACTTAATTTTGTCACTCTCCATCCTAATGAAGAACTCAACCATATTATGGTCACTCTTGCCCAAGGGGCCACGCACAACAAGACTGCTAACTAACCCTTCCTCATTACTCAATACCCAGTCTAGAATAGCCTGCTCTCTCGTTGGTTCCTCCACATGTTGGTTGAGAAAACTATCCCGCATACATTCCAGGAAATCCTCTTCCTCAGCACCCCTGCCAATTTGATTCACCCAATCTACATGCAGATTGAAGTCACCCATTATAACCGTGTTACCCTTGTTGCACGCATTTCTAATTTCCTGTTTGATGCCATCCCCAACTCCAATACTACTGTTAGGTGGCCTGTACACAGTTCCCACTAGCGTTTCCTGCGTTTTGTTCCCACTAGCGTTTTCGCAGCTCTACCCATATCGATTCCACATCCTCCACGCTAATGTCCTTCCTTTCTATTGCATTAATCTCCTCTCTCACCAGCAACACTACCCCACCTCCTTTTCCTTTTCGTCTATCCCTCCTGAATATTGAATATCCCTGGATGTTCAGCTCCCAGCCTTGGTCATCCTGGAGCCAAGTCTCCGTGATTCCAACTATAGCATAGTCATTAATCGCTATCTGCACCTTCAACTCATCCACCTTATTACGAATGCTCCTCGCATTGAGACACAAAGCCTTCAGGCTTGTTTTTACAACACTCTTACTCCTTATACAATTATGTTGACAAGTGGCCCCTTTCACATCGATCCCTATTACACTTGGCCATACTCTCCTATCCCTTTGTGAGCTTTCTTCCCCGTTAATTCTGGGGTCATTAACCATCGCTTTACTCTCTTTCCCTCTAACTCCGTCCTCGACTATCCCATTTGATACCCCACCCCCCTTATTCAGTTTAAAACCATCCGTGTAGCAGTGGCAAACCTGCCGGCCAGAATGCTGGTCCCCCACCTGTTAAGATGCAATCCGTCCCTTTTGTACAGTTCCCCCTTACTATAAAAAAAATCCCAGTGATCTAAGAATCTAAATCCCTGCCCCCTGCACCAGTTCCTCAGCCACACATTCAGGTCCCATATCTCCCTGTTCCTGCTCTCGCCAGCACGAGGAACTGGAAGCAAACCGGAGATAGCCCCCTCTACACAGCCCCCTTTACACCCACACAGCCCCCTCTACACCCACACAGCCCCCTCTACACCCACACAGCCCCCTCTACACCCACACAGCCCCCTTTACACCCACACAGCCCCCTCTACACCCACACAGCCCCCTCTACACCCACACAGCCCCCTCTACACCCACACAGCCCCCTCTACACCCACACAGCCCCCTCTACACCCACACAGCTCCCTTTACACCCACACAGCCCCCTCTACACCCACACAGCCCCCTTTACACCCACACAGCCCCCTCTACACCCACACACTCACCGAGGGACTGTTTCCCCCGAGGGCTCCCTCTACACTCACCGGCCCCCGTCTCCACACTTGGTTCCAGTGCGTTCCAGATTTGAAAGGGTCCCCTCTAAACCTCTTGTCCTATCTACCCGATCTATCGATGTTCCTCATAACTGCGTACACCTCTGGCAGCTCCCTCAGCCTCACACCCCTCCAGGGAATAAGTTAAAGGAGCAGAATTAGGCCATTCGGCCCATCATTCCACCATTCAATCATGGCTGATCTATCCCTCCCTCCTAACCCCATTCTCCTGCCTTCTCCCCATAACCTCTGACACCCGCACTAATCAAGAATCTGTCTATCTCTGCCTTAAAAATATCCAGTGACTTGTGGCCTCCACAGCCGCCAATGAATTCCACAGATTCACCACCCTCTGACTAAAGACATTCCTCCTCATCTCCTTCCTAAAGGAACGTCCTTTAATTCTGAAGCTATGCTAGACGTTATGACCTTATGACTTGGAATGGATGCAGTGGGAATTGGAGTAAAGGGAGCAGAGGAACAGAATTCCCGATTGACGGCACAAAGTTGTGGAGTAGTGGCGAGAGGGGGTGCCACAGACACACCTTCCCCACAGACAATATCCAACGTAAGACCCACCAAGTCCTGCCGCATGGGTCTCAGACGTGTGCTCTCGATATTGCGCAGTCTCGCTGCGTGTTGGGACAAGGCAGTTGCGATTGTCGGGTTGGCCTGTTGAGAGAAACACAAAGAATGTTCCGTGCTGGGCAAGACCTCGGATGGAGCGTTATTAGAAACATAGAAACATAGAAAGTAGGTGTAGGAGTAGGAGTAGGCCATTCGGCCCTTCGAGCCAGCACTGCCATTCAATATGATCATGGCTGATTCACTCATTCATTCACTCACTCACTCACTCATTTATTTATTCATTCGTTCACTCATTCATTCACTCACTCACTCACTCACTCACTCACTCACTCACTCACTCACTCACTCACTCACTCACTCACTCACTCACTCACTCACTCACTCACTCACTCACTCACTCATTCATTCACTCACTCACTCACTCACTCACTCATTCACTCATTCACTCACTCATTCATTCACTCACTCACTCATTCATTCACTCACTCACTCGCTCATTCGCTCATTCACTCACTCATTCATTCACTCACTCACTCACTCACTCACTCACTCATTCATTCACTCACTCATTCACTCATTCACTCACTCACTCATTCATTCACTCACTCATTCACTCATTCACTCATTCACTCATTCACTCACTCATTCATTCACTCACTCACTCATTCATTCACTCACTCACTCGCTCATTCGCTCATTCACTCACTCATTCATTCACTCACTCATTCATTCACTCACTCACTCATTCACTCATTCAGTCATTCACTCATTCACTCATTCACTCACTCATTCACTCACTCACTCATTCGCTCATTCATTCACTCACTCACTCATTCACTCACTCACTCATTCATTCACTCACTCACTCACTCACTCACTCACTCACTCACTCACTCACTCACTCACTCACTCACTCACTCACTCACTCATTCACTCATTCACTCACTCATTCATTCATTCACTCACTCACTCATTCACTCATTCATTCATTCACTCATTCACTCACTCATTCACTCACTCATTCATTCATTCACTCATTCATTCATTCATTCACTCACGCACTCACTCAAGTACCTGGGCCCACCATTGTTCGAGGTACAACAGAGTCCAACACTTACCTGGTTTTGTCCTAAACCTTCCAGAACGTCAGCCAGATCCAAGAGATTATTGGTCAGGTTCTGAAGATTATCCTATGAAAGACCAGAATGTGGCTTAGAACAGAAACAGGATAATCAAAAATGGACTTGACACAAAAAATCTTGACGTAAGTTTGTGGAGCTGGAGCAAGGTCTGGCAGCCCGCCACGTTGAGCAGCCAGCACCCACTTTGGTGTTGGGGGCTTTGTCCCAGTTATACTAGACGCTGGTGAGGCTGATACATGGAGGCTTGTGTTTGATCTCGGTCCTGCAGGAAGGGTGGGTTAAACTGGAAAGATTGCCCGGAAAGTTCAAGAGGATGTTGCCAGGACTCGAGGGCGTGAGCTATAGGGAGAGGTTGGGGCAGGCTGGGATGTTATTCCTTGGAGCGCAGGAGGATGAGAGGTGATCTTATAGAAGTGTATCAGACCATGAGGGGAATAGATCGAGTGAATGTTCAGAGTCCTTTACCCAGATTAGGGGCATCAAGAACCAGGGCACGTGCTGTAGGTTTAAGGTGAGGTTTAATAGGAACCTGAAGGCCAAACTTTGCGAGGTTCATTTGCGATACAAATGGTTTAGAGAGATATTGGCTGAAACGGGCAGGTTGGACCAGCAGAGGTTGGGGCAAGGTGGTTGGTTTGGGCAAGTTGGGCTGAAGGGCCTGTTTCTGAGCTGTGTGAGTCCATGTTTACACCAATCCTACACTTTTCAGATCGAGCCCGGGTCTCCGACACTGTAACGCAGCTACTCGACCTAACTTAATCTTATTGATTAAACTAGGGGCTGGCTGCTCAGCGTGCAATCAATAAGATTAACGAGCTGGTGGTCTTGTGGGGAGGTGTGCGTGGGGATAGTGAGGCGGGAGGATTAGGAAAGGTTGGGTCGTAATGCTGTCACATGGGCCATATACCTGTAGTGTGCAGTATAAACTGACTAAGGCAGCTAAAATGTTGTCAGCTCAATTAACAGCACGTCAAACCCTGCTTAGGAAAACTAGTAGATGTCCTGAATCTAGAATGCTTGGGCTAAATCAAAGGGCCCAGTGGATCGTGAGCTACCCTCGAGGTCACTGAGATAAGCTTGGCATTCCCCGAGACATCCACAGCGAGCTCAGTCTGACAGGCCGCAGAACTCACAGCTACCAAGGACTGATAGCTGGCCCGGCCAAGATGGCCATTCGCGGGTCCAGGCAGCGGGCAGTCGACGGCCGCACAGCGGTCGACTGCCCGCCCCTTTTCCGGGGTTACGTCCGTGCCCGCGTGTCCCTGGAGAGGGAACACACACGCGGTGTCCACGGGGACTGTCCGTGAACGCTGGTCACCGCAGGAGGTCGAATGTATTATTGATAGAAATGTTAATATTTTAATTTGATAACTTTCATTGTAAAATGCCAATATAGGCATTCTGTGATCGTGTTACAACTTTGTATTTGTTTCTTCTGAATAAAAGCATTTTGTAAAAAAAAAGAGTGATAGCTGAGTCCAGCTTTTTGTGTCTATCTTCAGTGTTGGCGAGACTCCACATTCTGTGTCTATCTTCGGTTTAAACCAGCGTCTGCAGTTCCTCAGAGAAGATTTACGAGTTTTTTGCCAGGACTCGAGGAAGAGCTGCTGGGAGAGGTTCGTGCTTTAGTGCTTTCTTCATTCATTGATGTGGATCCTTGAATCCTGCGTCTATTTCATTACAGGACCTGAATGGAAATGATCAGCCTGAAAGCGAACGGCACGGTGAGGACTTACTGAGCCAATGAGACTGGTGTAGCTGGCTGCTTCAATGATATTGCTTTCAAAGGCCATCAGGTCTGTCCTGGAGGCGGTGTCCAGCAAAACAACACTGCTTAAGTCCACATTCAGCTGGTTTATGTTCTGTACAATGTCTCCGGAATACTGGGGTAAAGAAACACAGCCATCACTGTCGATACCGTCCCTACTCACGAGGAAATAAAACACTAGCAAAACTCTCAGTTCAGAAAATGTTCCTCCCCCCCCCCCCCCCCCCCATTGTTCATTCGCTCTTGACACACAGAGTGCTGGAGTAACTCAGCGGGTCAGGCAGCATCTGTGGGGAACATGGATAGGTGACGTTTCACAGAGTGCTGGAGTAACTCAGCGGGTCAGGCAGCATCTGTGGGGAACATGGATAGGTGACGTTTCACACAGTGCTGGAGTAACTCAGCGGGTCAGGCAGCATCTGTGGAGAACGTGGATAGGTGACGTTTCAGGTGGAGACTGATGTCAGGGGAGTGGGCGGTACAGAGATGGAATGTCGTCGGAGACAGTAAGACTGACTCATCCTTGCCCAAAGTAGGTAACATGTAGGGAGTGGTGAGTCAGCAGAAGATTCTTACGGTGTCCACATTCAGAAAGGTCTCCACGTCCGTGATCTGGCTGCTTGGTAGGAGGAGCAGCAGTGACTTTCCTTCTTCACAATGCCTAACCAAAGAAGACACAACAATCAGTGATGATTTTAGTCATGGAGTGATAGGCCCTTCGGCCAAATTGTCCATGCTGACCAAGATGCCCCATCTATGGTCGTCCCATATCAACTACGCCAGCATTTGGCCCATATCCAGCTCCTATCCATATATCTGTTCAAGTGCCTTTTAATTGATGTTATCCTATCTGCCTCGTCTACCTCCTCTCATTCAATATTCTCACCACCCACTGAGTGAAACATTTGTCCCTCAGGTTCCTATTAAATCTTTCCCCTTGCACCTTAAACCTTTTGTCCTGTGATTCTTGATCCCACTACCCTGGGTAAAAGATTCGGTACATTCACCCCATCTAGTCCACTCTTGTTTTATTCACCGCTATAAGGTCACCCCAAAACTTCTCGTGCTCCGAGGAATAAAGTCCCAGCCTGCCCAACCTCTCACTGTAGTTCAGCCCCTCTAGTCCTGGCGACATCCTCATCAATCTTCTCTGTACAATTGTGTGTAGACAAAACTGCTGGAGAAACTCAGCGGCCGAGGCAGCATCCATGGAGCGAAGGACTAGGGGACGTTTCAGGTCGAGACCCTGAAGCTCCATAGATGCTGCCTCACCCGCTGAGTTTCTCCAGCATTTTTGTCCACCTTCCATTTTTCCAGTGTCTGCCGTTCCTTCTTAAACATCTTGTGTGATGGGTTTCTCCAGGTGCGTTGGACAATGGGGAAAGTAGTGGGACATTTAAACCGCCCTGTTCCTGCATTCTGTTGGATCCCGGCCAATCTTCACCTGAATTGAATGAACCCATCTTTTTCTCCAACCAGATTCATTCAATCTCTCAGGAAAACAGGTTGCAGAGCAACAAGGATCTAAGGAGAGGAGAATGGGGCTGAATGGGGTTGCCTATCTGGGAGCCAGGATGGGCCGAATGGCCTTGTCTTGTGTTGTGTTTTTTTTACCATGCTTCCCAATTCAATTGTGCCGTGACCTTAAGGACCTGCCGGCACCCGTCATAGATCGTTACAGGTCTCACAAAATGTTCAACGTGTTGAAAATCCAGCGGTGACCAGAACAAGGTCCTACTCTTTGGGCGACTGCTCACCACCATACAGGCTTCATTCACCCCGCGACGTGTCGCCTGTATGGTCGTGAGTCGTCTCCTCAGTCGCCCAAAGAGTCGTCGCGTATTTCTGGTTGCCGCTGGATTTTCAACATGTTGAAAATATTCGTCCACCTGCAACGACCTATGACGGGTGCCGTCAGTCGCTGAAAAAGTTGCATAAGTGGGACAGGCCCGTTAGGAACGAGCTCTTGTCTCCCAAAGAAAGACATTGTAGAGAGGAACAGGGAGTTCATTGCAAACTCTCCCAATGCTCCCTCTTTCCCCCACTAATCCCAAGCAAGTGCAAATCCCTTTGGATTGTTCAATACATAGAGTGCTGGAGTAACTCAGCGGGTCAGGCAGCATCTGTGGAGAACGTGGATAGGTGATGTTTCACAGAGTGCTGGAGTAACTCAGCGGGTCAGGCAGCATCTGTGAAAGGAAGGAATGGGTGACGTTTCGGCTCGAGACCCTTCGGGTCTCGGCCCGAAACGTCGCCCATTCCTTCTCTCCAAAAAGAAGTGATTTTTCAAATGGTGCCAATTACTAAGGGTGCGAATTATCCGATATTATGGTATTCTGGAGAGAAGGAATGGGTGACGTTTCACAAAGTGCTGGAGTAACTCAGCGGGTCAGGCAGCATCTGTGGAGAACATGGATAGGTGACGTTTCACAGAGTGCTGGAGTAACTCAGCGGGTCAGGCAGCATCTGTGGAGAACGTGGATAGGTGACGTTTCACAGAGTGCTGGAGTAACTCAGCGGGTCAGGCAGCATCTGTGGAGAACATGGATAGGTGACGTTTCAGTTTGGGGCCTTTCAGCAGATTGAAGATAGCTCCCGACTTGAAATGTCATCTAGTCCAGTCCTGACTGAGTTCCTCCAGCACCGCGTTTTGCTCAAAATTCCAGCATCCACAGTTCTTTGTGTCTACAATGTATTAAATACAGAAACAAAGAAAATAGGTGCAGGAGTAGAGGCCATTCGGCCCTTCGAGCCAGATCTATATGATCAGAATTGCTGGCCCCTCTGTCTCCTTCCTCCACTGCTGAGTTTAAATGCTGACCCACTCCCCACTCGCCCCCCTCCCTCTCTCCCCAACTCCCACCTCCCCACAGCCCACCCGCACCAGGGACATTCCAGCCTCCCTTGACCATCCCAGTCAGGTTGCAGAGGTCGGAGATGACTGACTGACCTGTAGAGAGAGGAGTAGCTGACCGATGAGTTGAAGAAGTTGGCGAGGTCGTACACGAGGTTCTGTTCTGCCAGCTGATCGACCAGCTGCAAATAACCACAGCACATTCACACCTGGTGGTCTCGCCGGGACAACGCGAGCCCCCCACTCAGCCGCTGCCTGACTTCATTTATACTTTTATATTTTTCAGACAACCAGCGGGGTGGGAGATTGCAACCTTCACGTGGTCCGCCCCGCTTCAACTAATGTAATCAACCCGACATGCACAATCAGCAGATCAAATAGAACAAGTTGTCCTACAGCTTTAGGCCGTGCACCCCACACGCAAGAGATACAGCACGGAAACAGGCCCTTCGGCCCACTGGATCCACACTGACCTGCAATCCCCCACACTAACACTACCCTACACACACTAGGGACAATTCCTGCATTTACACCAAGCCAATTAACCTACAAACCTGCACGTCTTTCGAGTGTGGGAGGAAACCGAAGATCTCGGAGACAACCCGCTTAGGTCATGGGGGGATGAAAAGGAGGCTCATAAAGAGAATAAACAGTGTTTGGGAAGAGAATTTAGAGTGATTCAAACTGTGGGAAACAGGCCCTTCAGCCCAACGTTTCCATGCTGGGCAAGATGTCCCATTTGGCCCATTTCATTCATTATATTTTCTGAGTAGATTGGACAGCAAGCAAACAAAAGCTTTTCACTGTAGCTCCTTACATGTGACAGTAAAGGGCCTGTACGACTTGCGCCACCTTTACAGGCGACTGCCCGCACCCTTCATAGGTTGCCGAAATCCTCAACATGTTGAAAATTCAGCGGCGACCAGAAATACGCTACGACTCTTTGGAGACCTCTCACGACCAAAGGCTGTATGGTTGTGAGAGGTCTCCTCTGGTTGTGAGAGGTCTCCTATGGTCGTGAGAGGTCTCCTATGGTTGTGAGAGGTCTCCTATGGTTGTGAGAGGTCTCCTATGGTTGTGAGAGGTCTCCTATGGTTGTGAGAGGTCTCCTCTGGTTGTGAGAGGTCTCTGGTTGTGAGAGATCTCCTATGGTTGTGAGAGGTCTCCTATGGTTGTGAGAGGTCTCCTCTGGTCGTGAGAGATCTCCTCTGGTTATGAGAGGTCTCCTCTGGTTGTAAGAGGTCTCCTATGGTAGTGAGAGGTCTCCTATGGTCGTGAGAGATCTCCTATGGTCATGAGAGATCTCCTATAGTTGTGAGAGGTCTCCTATGGTTGTGAGAGGTCTCTTCTGGTTGTGAGAGGTCTCCTATGGGCGTGGAGATCTCCTGTGTTTGTGAGAGGTCTCCTATGGTTGTGAGAGGTCTCCTATGGTTGTGAGAGGTCTCCTATGGTCGTGAGAGGTCTCCTATGGTCGTGAGAGATCTCCTATGGTTGTGAGAGGTCTCCTATGGTCATGAGACATCTCCTATGGTTGTGAGAGGTCTCCTATGGTCATGAGACGTCTCCTATGGTTGTGAGAGGTCTCCTATGGTTGTGAGAGGTCTCTTCTGGTTGTGAGAGGTCTCCTATGGGCGTGGAGATCACCTGTGTTTGTGAGAGGTCTCCTATGGTTGTGAGAGGTCTCCTATGGTTGTGAGAGGTCTCCTATGGTCGTGAGAGGTCTCCTATGGTCGTGAGAGATCTCCTATGGTTGTGAGAGGTCTCCTATGGTCGTGAGAGGTCTCCTATGGTTGTGAGAGGTCTCCTATGGTCATGAGAGGTCTCCTATGGTCATGAGAGGTCTCCTATGGTTGTGAGAGGTCTCCTATGGTTGTGAGAGGTCTCCAAAGAGTCGTAGCATCTTTCTGGTCGCCGCTGAATTTGCAACATGTTGGAAGTTTCGGCGACCTGTGACGGGAGCCAGCAGTCGCCTGTTGAGGTGGCGTAAGTGGGACAGGCCATTAATAATGCTGAACCCTTGACTAGCGGTTGGGTCAGGCAGCCAGCGTGGGGCTGGTGACTCGGTGACTACTAACAGAGTGATGTCTTGGTCCTGAAGCTCTCCACCTTGACCCTCAGGTGCTAAGGGCAGCTCGGACGAGGTCTCGCCTACCTGGTAGATTTCTCCGCTGGCCCACGGTTTACAGCCCAATGTCCGAGCGTTCCCTCCAACGAAAAAGGTGACAAACACCAGGAGGATGAGCAGCGAGGAGAAGATAAAACTGAAGCCCACGCCCCTGTTGGAGGACAACACAGTTAACCGCTGGACAACTGGACAATCACAAGGTGATAGGAGTAGACGTAGGCCATTCAGCCCATCAACTCCACCATTCGATCTCGCCTGATCTATCTCTCCCTCCTAACCCCATTCTCCACAAAACCCCTGATACCCGTACTAATCAAGAATCTATCTATCTCTGCCTTAAATATGTCCACTGAGTTGCAAAGAATTCCACAGGTTCACCACCCTCTGACTAAAGAAATTCCTCCTCATCTCCTTCCTAAAGGAACGTCCTTTAATTATGAGGCTGTGCCCTCTAGTCCTAGACTCTCCCACTGCTCTCCACATCCACTCTGCCGATAGATACACGCCTGGTGCATGAGAGGAACTGGGTTTAACTTGATAGAGTCATCCAACGGGGAAAGAGGCCCTTCAGCCCGCTGAATCCTAGCCAACCATCAATCACCTGGTCACAGTAGTTCCATGTTATTGCACTTCCTTATCCAATCCCCCGCACACGAGGGGCGTTTAACCTTCAAACCCACAAGGATTTGGGAGGACAGAAGGTCGTGGAGGCCAAGGCAATGGTCATTGAGGGTCACCCTTGTTAGTGACCCTTGGCCTTCCCCAGATCGGAGTTTGCTGGCACTATCTGGCACGATCATGTATCTATACGCTGTAAATGGCTCGATTGTAATCATGTATTGTCATAGGGTCATAGAGTGATACAGTGCGGAAACAGGCCCTTCGGCCCAACTCGCCCACACTGGCCAACATGTCCCAGCTACACCAGTCCCACCTGCCTGTGTTTGGTCCATATCCATCCAAACCTGTCCTATCCATGGACCTGTCTAACGTTGGGATTAGTCCCAGCCTCAACTACCTCCTCCGGCAGCTCGTTCCATACGCCCACCACCCTTTGTGTGAAAAAGTTACCCCTCAGATTCCTATTAAATCTATTCCCCTTCACCTTGAACCTGTGCCCACTGGTCCTCGATTCCCCTACTCTGGGCAAGAGACTCTGTGTGTCTACCCGATCTATCCCTCTCATGATCTTATACACCTCTATAAGATCACCCCTCATCCTCCTGCGCTCCAAGGAATAGAGACCCAGCCTGCTCAACCTCTCCCTGTAGCTCACACCCTCTAGTCCTGGCAACATCCTCGTAAATCTTCTCTGAACCCTTTCAAGCTTGACAATATCTTTCCTACAACATGGTGCCCAGTCTTTCTGCGGGCTGGTTAGCCTATTCACCGTACCTCGGTACACGAGATAATAAACTAAACTGAACGGACTGAATGCACACACGCCCTAGTCACTGCAACTGTGCCAGTGAGCTGCTCTTGAGCTGCTGTGACCATTCGTCACCGCTCCCGGCACAAACTTACGCCATCAGGAAGTTAGCTCCGGACTCTGAACATGCATTGCTCCCATGGACGTCCTCCCTGGTTGCGATTCCCGCAGTTCCCAGGCCCAGCCCCAGTGCATTGCATGCGATGATTAAGAGAATGATGCAGCAGAGGACGATGCTGACAACCCATCTGCAGCAAAAGACAGATTTGCATTTAGTTTATTTTGAGTTTAGAGAATCCACACCGACCCGCACATTGGCACAAGCCGACACACGCTAGGGATAATTTACACTTGTACCAAGTGTACAAACCTCAGCCAATGAACCTACAAACCTGTACGTCTTTGTAGTGTGGGAGGAAACCAAAGATCTCGGAGAAAGCCCACGCAGGTTACGGGGAGAACGGACAAACTCCGTACAGATAGCACCCATAGTCGGGATCGAACCCGGGTCTCTGGCGCTGCACGCGCTGTAAAGGGGCCATCCCACTGCGGCAACCTAATTGGCGAGTTTAGAAGAGTTTAGGAGAGTTTGAACAAGTGTCATGTTGAAGACCTCCTTCAACTATGTTGAAGACTAGCTACAACCAACTTCGGGAAAATTGGACACCGAATAGTGGAGAGTGAAGATGACCTCCTTCGACCTCCTTTCGACCATGATGTAGACTATCTACGACTACCTTCAACTACCCTCGATTACCTACGACTAACAGGCCGACCTACTACGACTAAACCTATGAGTATCGTTTTTTTTCCATGCCGATCTTTTTTTACTCGCGGCCATTTTTCAACATGTTGACCTAGCTGAGGCCTCGAGTACACAAGACCACTCTTGAGCATGAAGGAGAGTTACAAAGACCTCCTAGGACCTCGTGTCGACCATGCTGTGAGTTTGAGTCGAGGGCAACCTCTTCTAAACTGGCCAATTAGGTCACCCCAGTGGGACAGCCCCTTAAGGCCACAACTCTACCCCTGCTCCACCCATGGTGACTATCACCATCTCAGGACACTCTCCCAAAACTTACAGCCTAGAGTGTGTAAGAAAGAACTGCAGATGCTGGTTTCAATCGAAGGTCGACACAAAATGCTGGAGTAACTCAGCGGGACAGGCAGCATCTCCGGAGAGACTGAAGGGTCTCGACCCGAAACGTCACCCATTCCTGCTCTCCAGAGATGCTGCCTTACCCGCTGAGTTACTCCAGCATCTTGTGTCGACCCACAGCTTCGAGTGTACGTGCTGATGTGGACACAAAGCAGCAAGCTCCACATGCACCATTACTTAACCAAACCCATTACTTAATCTAAATGTTGTGAGATAAATATTGATACGGTTTAGATTTATATTTATTATTCTCAATGTTGGGGGAGTCCACAACCAGGGCCACAGTTTAAGAATCAGGGGTAGTACATTGAAAACGGAGATGAGGAAACAACCTTTCACACAGAGGGTTGTGAATCTGTGGAAATATCTGCCTCAGAAGGGGTTGGACAGGCTAGATGCTGGAAGATTGTTCCCGATGTTGGGGGAGTCCAGAACAAGGGGTCACAGTCTAAGGATAAGGGGGAAATCCTTTAGGACCAAGATGAGGAAAACATTCTTTACACAGAGAGTGGTGAGTCTGTGGAATTCTCTGCCACAGAAGGTAGTTGAGGCCAGTTCATTGGCTATATTTAAGAGGGAGTTGGATGTGGCCCTTGTGGCTAAAGGGATCAGGGGGTATGGAGAGAAGGCAGGTACGGGATACTGAGTTGGATGATCAGCCATGATTATATTGAATGGCGGTGCAGGCTCGAGGGGCCGAATGGCCTACTCCTGCACCTATTTTTCTATGTTTCTATGAAGGCAGTGGAAGCCAATTCTCTGGATGCTTTCAAGAGAGAGTTAGATAGAGTTCTTAAAGATAGTGAAGTCAGGGGATATGGGGAGAAGGCAGGAACGGGGTAGTGATTGGGGATGATCAGCCACGGTCACATTGAATGGCGGTGCTGGCTGGAAGGGCCGAATGGCCTACTCCTGCACCTATTGTCTATTGTCTTTAATAGTCCTATGAATGGAGGTACAGTGAACAGTTTTATACTGTATGGCATCCAAACAGATTAGAATACTATAAGTAGATATGATGAAGTCAAACTCAGAACAATAGAGCAAAGAGGAAGAATGTGCAGAATATAGTTCTCAGCATTGCAATAATAGCAAGAACTTTATTCTCATACCAATTTTCAAACAATTGAATGCAGCCCAAAGTGCTTTCCATCCAAAACACAGGTCGAAACAAAAATGCCATTTAAAATAGTACGGACATAGACAGTTAACAACATAAAAAGCAGAGATTTATATAAAAATACAAAATTAAAATAAAAAATAAAAAATGAGAGTGTAAAGGGAAAACACTGATGTCAAATGCAGAGTTGCACACACTATCTGAGCACACTGTCTGACTGCTGACGGATACGCTGAGATACATACAAGAGTATGATGGTCATTTTCACAATGTCATCAGCAGAAGGAAATGTTTCAGAAGGAACTGCAGATGCTGGAAAAATCGAAGGTGGACAAAAATGCTGGAGACACTCAGCGGGTGAGGCAGCAACTATGGAGTGAAGGAAATAGGTGACGTTTCGGGTCGAGACCCTTGTTCAGGCTGGTCTGGGTCTCGACCCGAAGCGTCACCTATTCCTTCGCCCCATAGATGCTGCCTTATCAGGAGAAGCAAAGTCAGTTAAAAGCTTGATTGAAAATATACGTTTTTAGCTGCTGTTTAAAAGTGTAGTGCATCAGTTCCAGAGGCAGCGTCCAATGTCCGCAATGGGGTAGAGGTGATTCGGACAGTCCCCTCCCTGGCTTATGGAAGGGCCGTTCACAAGCCTGATAACAAAGATCCTCTCCTCAAACTCCAGCGATCCAGGGAAAACGATCCAAGTCTGTCCAACCTTTTGTATCGGAAGTCAAACACATTACTGAAGGAGGAGGAGAAAATCTCCGGAGAAGGATCCGTCTCCTGTAAGGAAGCAATAGTTATGTCTACGCACCTGTAGTAATCGTACTGCTTCACCTGGGCGGAGGCTTCTGCTACCTGTGGGGAGTTGACAATGGTGTCTACGTTCTGAAGCGCGTCCGGGAACTGCACGCTCACCGCTTTGGAGTCCAGGTTTCTTTCAGTGTCGTTTATAACTCTCTTGATATCTGCGGAAACCACAAGAACAGGTTTACGGAAGAAAACAAGACAGCCAGACAAAGCACGGTGGCATCAAAGCAAAAATACTTCCTCTTCAAAGCAATGATTCACCAAGCAACAATACACGTCCTTCCCCTCTTCCCCTCCTTCACCCACCCCCCTCCTCTCTCTTCAACCACCCCCTCCCCCAGCCCCCTCCCCCCCTCCTCCCCCCCCCCCCCCCACCTATATTCCCTCCTCTGGCTTCACTATTCACACCTCTTCCATCCATTCTCATTCCTTTCACCTTTTCATCGCTGGCCTATGTCCAACCGTGTGGGCGTCAGCTCCCTCCCCCTCACCTCTATCCACCTATCACTCCCCAGGCTTTGTCCTGCCCCTCCACAATCAGTCTGAAGAAGGGTCTTGGCCTGACCCGCTGAGTTACTCCAGCACTCTGTGAAACGTCACCTATCCATGTTCTCCACAGATGCTGCCTGACCCGCTGAGTTACTCCAGCACTCTGTATAACGTCACCTATCCATGTTCCCCACAGATGCTGCCTGACCCGCTGAGTTACTCCAGCACTCTGTGAAACGTCACCTATCCATGTTCCCCACAGATGCTGCCTGACCCGCTGAGTTACTCCAGCACTCTGTGAAACGTCACCTATCCATGTTCTCCACAGATGCTGCCTGACCCGCTGAGTTACTCCAGTGTCTATCTTTAAGTAAAGATCCCCAGCCCAATCACCTGTGAAGATCTGTGTGGTTTGACTGGTCACCCTCCCAGGGATGTCGTTAAAGGTTTGATTGGCCTGGGGGAAGACAAGGCATGGATTATTATCCTGGGCAAGGCCTGGAGTTGGACAATGCAGTGAACTAGTGGACGTTACATATCGGTTACCTGTTGCAGAGAGTTGGTCAGTGATACTGTGGAGAGACTCATGACTTTGTTGAACGCCACTTGGACTTCTGGAGGCTAAAGAGATTGCAGACAGGTTATTGGTGGAGGCTCGTCACAAATGTAGTTTAGTTTAGAAATACAGAGCGGAAACAAGCCCTTCGGCCCATCGAGTCTGTACCGACCAGCGATCCCCGTCCATTTACACTATGCTGTCTGTACGGAGTCTGCACGTTCTCCCCGTGACCTGCGTGGGTTTTCTCCAAGATCTTCGGTTTCCTCCCGCTCTCCAAAGACGTGCAGGTTTGTAGGTTAATTGGCTTGGTATAAGTGTAAATTGTCCCTAGTGTGTGTAGGGTCGTGTTAGTGTGCGGGGATCGCTGGTCGGCGCGGACTCGGTGGGCCGAAGGGCCTGTTTCCGCGCTGTATCTCTAAACTAAACTAAATGAAATGAAACTAAAAAGGTGATAAATGTTCCTATGTGAGCGCTTGTCGCTACCCAGAGTTTGTTTGGACACAGTCACGGAACAGCTGAGATAAACAGATCCAAGGTGAAGTGGAGGTTAGAGTCACACAGCACGGAAACAGGCCCTTCGGCCCATCCTGCCCATGCCCACCAAGATGCTTCATCTGTGCTAGCCCCAACTGCCCGCATTTGGCCCATATCCCTCTGATGTATTCATGAGAGAGTTCGAGATAGATCTTCAGGCTGACAGAATCAAGGGATATGGGGAGAAAGCAGGAACGGGATGATCAGCCATGATCACATTGAATGGCGGTGCTGGCTTGGGGCTGAATGGCCTCCTCCTGCAGCTATTTTCTATGTTTCAATGTTTTTATGAACCTGTCCTAGCCATGTACCTGTCCAAATATGTTTTATATCTTGCCTCAACTGCCTCCTCTGGCAGCTGGTTCCATATCCCTACCACCGTCTGTGTGGAAAAGCTGCCTCCTGTGTAGCGTAGTTAGTGTGACGTTCTTTACATTCCCTGAGTAGGGAATACTCAGCCAAAGCAAGCGAAGGTATGTGAAGGTGACCCCTGGAGGCAGAGTGGGCCTGTCATACATACCAGGCTGTAGGTGAGGTCAGCCTGCAGGTTATTGGCTGCTCCGGCAGCAACGTTGCAGCCCACACAGTTTGGGTCGTTCAGTGTGGAGACGATATTGGCCCTGACGGTGCTCAGCTCAGCTGCCAGCTGTGTCTGTGCCTGTGTCAGCGAGACATTGGCAGCACTGATGTTCAGCATGCGGGCCTTCACAGTGTCGATGTCTGGGGAGACAGAGGCACAACGCTGGCGTTAACAGGAGGTGGCGCAGCGGGTAGAACTGCTGCATCACTGCGCCAGAGACCCACGCTTGATCTTGTCTGTGCGGAGTTTGCACGTTCTCCCTGTGGCCCGCGTGAGTTTTCTCCGGGTGCTCCGGCTTCCTCCCGCATTTCAAGGACGTGCAGGTTTATAGGCTCTGGTAAAATTGTAAATTGTCCCTAGTGTGTAGGATAACGTTAGTGTACGGGGATCGCTGGTCGGCGCGGACTCGGTGGGACAAATGGGTCTGTTTCCATGCTGTATCTTTAAACTAAGATGTCCCATCTAAGCTGGTCACGTTTGCCCCATTTGTCCAATTCAGCTACTGGTTCAAATATCTTTTAAATGCTGTTATCATTCCTGCCCCAACCCCTTCTCTGGCAGCTTGGTCCACACACCCACCACCCTGTGAGTCAAAAAGTTGCTCCTCAGCTTCCTAATAAATCCTTGTCTTCTCTCTACACCTCTGAAAGATCATCCCACATCCTGCGCTCCGAGGAATAAAGTCCCAGCTTGCCCAACCTCTCCCTGTAGCTCAGTCCCTCAAGCCCTGGTAACATCCACGTGAATCTTCCCTGCACTTTCTTCAGCTGAGTGATATCCTTCTTTAGTCTAGCTTACAGATACAGTGAGGAAACAGGCCCTTCAGCCCACCGAGTCCGCGCTGGCCAGCGATCCCCGCACACTAACACTATCCTACACACACTAGGGACAATTTACATTTATACCAAGCCAATTAACCTACAAACCTGCACGTCTTTGGAGTGTGGGAGGAAACCGAAGATCTTGGAGAAAACCCACGGAGGTCACGGGGAGAACGTGCAAACTCCGTACAGACAGCGCCCGTAGTTGGGATCGAACCCGACGCTGCAAGCGCTGTAAGGCAGCAACTCTGCCGCTGAGCCAGCGTGCCGCCCCTCCTGAAGGCGAGCGTGGCAGATGAGTCATGGTGAGATGTGGACAAGTGTAACACATGGAAGAGGCGCGACGGAGAGGTGAATGTTGAGCCCTTACCTGCTATCCGTGCAGACACCATCGCCAGCACGGGGCTAACTATCGGCCCCAGGGCATCCCTGACCGTGACACCAAGGGTCCCGCTTACACCTGGAAAAGACAACGGGAAAATGAGGTGTGAACGCAGCTCCCTTTCATTATCATAGCGTAGGACCTGAAAAACACAGCGGGTCAGGCAGCACCTGTGGAGAACATGGATAGGTGACGTTTCACAGAGTGCTGGAGTAACTCAGCGGGTCAGGCAGCATCTGTGGAGAACATGGATAGGTGACGTTTCACAGAGTGCTGGAGTAACTCAGCGGGTCAGGCAGCATCTGTGGAGAACATGGATAGGTGACGTTTCGGGTTGGGACGATTCTTCAGGTTGATTGTGGGGGGGGGGTAGGGGGGGGAGGGGGGGGGAGGGGGGAGAAAGCTGGAAGAGTGGGTGGACGCCGGCCAAAGTCTGGCAAGTGATAGGTGGATACAGATAAGCAGAAGATAGACACAACATGCTGGAGTAACTCAGCGGGTCAGGCAGCAACTCTGGAGAGAAGGAATGTGTGACGTTTTGGGTCGAGACCCTTCTTCAGAGTCCAGAGTTCCTGAACATTTTGCAGAGAAACCTCCCCCACATTATCCTGATGGATTTTAGTTTGAAGCACAACTTCTAAACACAATGACCCGAAACGTCACCCATTCCTTCTCTCCAGCGACACTGCCTGTCCCGCTGAGTTACTCCAGCTTTTTGTGTCTATCTTCGGTTCAAACCAGTGTCCGCTCCTTCTAACACACAAGTAGATTGTGTAGGTATTAAATCATCTTATACTTACGGTCAAGTTCTGAGAATACTTTGTCTTTGGGCACTGAAAACTGTGCAATAAGTTTAGTCGTGGCCTAAAATTATAAGAAAAATTATCAGTTAATGAAATTTTGACCAGAGGTTATTGTTCGTTGTGTGATTATCGGACGTGGGCAGTTTAGTTTAGTTTAGTTTACTGACACAGCACCGAAACAGGCCCTTCGGCCCATCGAGTCCGCACTGACCAGCGATCCCCACACACTAACACTATCCTACACACACTAGGGACAATTTACATTTACACCAAGCCAATTAACCTACAAACCTGTGCGTCTTTGGAGTGTGGGACGAAACCGAAGATCTCGGAGAAAACCCACGCGGGTCACTGGGAGAACGTGCAAACTCCGTACAGACAGCACCCGTAGTTGGGATGAGCTAATTAAGGTCATAAGGAATAGGAGTAGAATTAGGCCATTCGGCCCATCAAGTCTACTCCACCATTTAATCACGGCTGATCTATCTCACCCTCCTAATCCCATTCTCCTGCCTTCTCCCCATAACCTCTGACACCCGTACTAATCAAGAATCTACCTATCTCTGCCTTAAAAATATCCACTGACTTGGCTTCCACAGCCTTCTGTGGGAAAGACTTCCACAGATTCACCCCCCTCTGACTAAAGAAACTCTTCCTCATCTCCTTGCTGAAGGAACGTCCTGATGACCTAATGGCGTTTGGTTGGCTGGGAGCTGCAGCTGAGTGGGAATAAACATGTTGGTGTCCGCACGGATCCCCAGTGCTGGGGGTTGGGTCGAGTTGGTTCACGGGACCTTACCCCAAGGATGCTGTCGATGTAAGTGCTGACGTCGGCGAACATCCCCCTCAAGGCAGCCAGGCTCGGCTCCATGGCCTCCGTCACCCGTTGGTTGGCTGTAAACGCACAGGCAACTCCCGCCCTGGACACCAATCAGCACGCACGAGGCATCAACCACACCGAAACAAAGTCGTCTTGTACACTCACATCCCCCCCCCGTATACACCCAGCCCCCCCGCTCCCCATACCCCCCCGTATACACACAGCCCCCCCTCTCCCCCCCACTCCCCCGCTCGCCACCCACGTGGTCGCGGGGAGGACGTACAAACTGCGAACAGGCAGCACCTGAGGTCAGGATTGAACCCAGGTCTCTGGCGCTGTGAGGCAGCGACTCTAACACTGCGCCACTGTTTTATCTGATCTGTTTGGATAGAATGCGAAACAAAGCTTTTCACTGTACCTCGGTTCATAGCAAAAGGATTTGAGTATAGGAGCAGGGAGGTTCTACTGCAGTTGTACAGGGTCTTGGTGAGGCCACCTGGAGTATTGCGTACAGTTTTGGTCTCCTAATCTGAGGAAAGACATTCTTGCCATAGAGGGAGTACAGAGAAGGTTCACCAGACTGATTCCTGGGATGTCAGGACTTCCATATGAAGAAAGACTGGATAGACTTGGCTTGTACTCACTGGAATTTAGAAGATTGAGGGGGGATCTTATAGAAACTTACAAAATTCTTAAGGGGTTGGACAGGCTAGATGCAGGAAGTGGGTTCCCGATGTTGGGGAGGTCCAGAACAAGGGGTCACAGCTTAAGGGGGAATTCCTTTAGGACCGAGATGAGGAAAACATTTTTCACACAGAGAGTGGTGAGTCTGTGGAATTCTCTGCCACAGAAGGTAGTTGAGGCCAGTTCATTGGCTATATTTAAGAGGGAGTTAGATGTGGCCCTTGTGACTAAAGGGGTCAGGGGGTATGGAGAGAAGGCAGGTACAGGATACTGAGTTGGATGATCAGCCATGATCATATTGAATGACGGTGCAGGCTCGAAGGGCCGAATGGCCTACTCCTGCACCTATTGTTTATGTTTCTATGTTTCTATCAGACAATGATAAACCTAGTCATAAGGTCATAAGTGAGAGGAGCAGAATTGGGCCCATCAAGTCTACTCCACCATCCAATCACGGCTGATCTATCTCTCCCTCCCAACCCCATTCTCCTGCCTTCTCCCCATAACCCCTGACACCCGTACTAATCAAGAATGTATTTTTATGTGATGTTGCCCCTTGTCTGGGCCTTGAGTCCGAAAGAAAGTTTATTATTGTTATCTATCTCTGCCTTAAAAATACCCACAGACTTGGCCTCCACAGCCGTCTGTGGCAAAGAGTTCCACAGATTCACCACCCTCTGACTAAAGAAACTTCCTCATCTCCTTCCTAAAGGAACGTCCTTTTATTCTGAGGCTGTGACCTCTGGTCCTGGACTCTCCCACTAGTGGAAACATCCTCTCCACATCCACATCCACTCTCCAATCCCGGCGTTTCACTGTTCCGTACATTTCAATGAGGTCCCCCCCCCTCATTTTTCTAAACTCCAGTGAGTACAGGCCCAGCGCCGACAAATGCTCATCATATGTCACCCTTTATGTCCCTGTCCCACTTAGGAAACCTGAACGGAAACCTCTGGAGACTTTGCGCCCCACCCAAGGTTTCCGTGCGGTTCCCGGAGGTTTTTGTCAGTCTCCCTAATGGTTGAAAGTGGTTTCCGCTTCTTCTGTGTTCTGGCGATTATTTCAAAAAATTGAAAAAACCTCCGGGAACCTCACGGAAACCTCCGGGAACCTCACGGAAACCTCCGGGAACCTCACGGAAACCTCCGGGAACCGCACGGAAACCTCCGGGAACCTCACGGAAACCTCCGGGAACCGCACGGAAACCTCCGGGAACCGCACGGAAACCTCCGGGAACCGCACGGAAACCTCCGGGAACCTCACGGAAACCTCCGGGATCCGCACGGAAACCTCCGGGAACCTCACGGAAACCTCCGGGAACCTCACGAAAACCTCCGGGAACCTCACGGAAACCTCCGGGAACCGCACGGAAACCTCCGGGAACCACACGGAAACCTCCAGGAACCGCACGGAAACCTCCGGGAACCTCACAGAAACCTCCAGGAACCTGACAAAAACCTCCGGGAACCACACAGAAACCTCCGGGAACCACACGGAAACCTCCAGGAACCGCACGGAAACCTCCGGGAACCTCACGGAAACCTCCGGGAACCTCACAGAAACCTCCAGGAACCTGACAAAAACCTCCGGGAACCACACGGAAACCTCCAGGAACCGCACGGAAACCTCCGGGAACCTCACAGAAACCTCCAGGAACCTGACAAAAACCTCCGGGAACCTCACAGAAACCTCCGGGAACCGCACAGAAACCTCTGGGAACCTCACAGAAACCTCCAGGAACCTCACGGAAACCTCCGGGAACCTCACGGAAACCTTGGGTGGGGCGCAAAGTCTCCAGATGTTTCCGTTCAGGTTTCCTAGGTGGGACAGGGGCATTAGCCAGCCAGAGACCCTTCCCTCACCCACCCACCCTCCCCAACTCTACTGCAGGAGGACTCACAGAATGATGATGGTGGTCATGAGCAGGAAGATGGCCAGAGTGTTGCGTTGACAATCTGTCGACTTTCTCCGTTCCTTCACCTCCCCTCCACATTTTCCGCAGCAGCGGCAGCAGCAGAAGATGAAGCCCACTAGGGGCATGAAGATGAAGAACAGCACGCCGATGATGAAGCTGACCAGGTACCCCGCCTCGTAGCGCACAACCTGGAGTGATTAGATAGTTCAGACACACAGCACAGAAACAGGCCCTTCAGCCCACCGAGTCCATGCCGGCCAGCGACCACCTCTCACCACCAGTTCTATGCTATCCCACTTTCTCATCCACTCCCCACACACTAGGGGGCAATGTACAGAGGGGCCGATTAAACTACAAACCCGCACGTCTTTGGGATGTGGGAGGAAACCGGAGCACCTGGCGGAATCCCACACAGTCGCAGGGGAGAACGTGCAAACTCCACACAGACAGCACTCGATGTCAGGATTGAACCTAGCTCTCCAGTGTGGTGAGGAAGCCGCACTACCCGCTGTACAGCCCCGTACACAACGTGCAGAATTCTCACCTCTTGGTAATTCTCATTGATGTAGTTTTGATTGATCAGTGCATTCTGGATAATATCTGGAAACAAAACAAAATAATGTATAGGTGACATATTACAATTCCAACAGTCGCAGAACAGAGTCTGAAGCAAAATACAAACAGCTAGAGGAACCCAGCGGGTCAGGCAGCATCTGTGGAGGGAATGGACAGATGACGTTTTGGGTCGGGACCCTTCTTCAGGAGAAGTTTGGACGGATGGCTCTGATGGACTCAACGCTCCCAATAGCAAAATGAGAGGCCACCTGCCATAGGCCCGGTGGTGCAGCAGGTAGAGCTGCTGCCTCACAGCGCCAGCGACCTGGGTTCGATCCTGACTAGGGGTGCTGTCTGTACAGAGTCTTACGGAGTCTCCCTGTGACTGCGTGGGTTTCCTCCGGGTGCTCCCACATTCCAAAGATGTACCGGTTTGTAGTTTAAATGGCTTCTGTACATTGTCCCTGGTGTGTGGGGTAGAACTAGTGCATTGAGGATCGCTGGTCGGTGTGGACTCGGTGGGCCAAAGGGCCTGTTTCCACGCAGTATCTCGCTGTCCACGATAGTCCCTTGGGAGTGAGAATGACTTGTTGCCCCTCTGGTTCATTGGGTCCAGAAACAACTGATGTGGACATTGTAGACTTTCCCACCAATGGGCTGGGAGGAGGCTAATTGTGGGAGAGTGGTCTTGTACCTCAGAGTAAATTGGACATGGACCTCTTGATGTCACTGTCCTGCGATCCCAATGGGGTCAAGGAAAGAGCGTTCCCACCAATCTTTCCACCAGCATGCACAAGAAGCACAAGGAGCCACAAGGCAGACGCCATTGTGCAGATGCCGAGACGTGTGTTCAGCTCTGGCTGACCAAGTCCTCATCTTGTGTGTGTGGACTCGACAAGAAGCAGAAGCAATCCCAATGATCTTCCGTATCTTGCAAGATTTCATTTCAGGGCTCTTAAAGATAGCAGAGTCAGGGGATATGGGGAGAAGGCAGGAACGGGGTACTGATTGTGGATGATCAGCCATGATCACATTGAATGGTGGTGCTGGCTCGTAGGGCTGAATGGCCTCCTCCTGCACCCATTGTCTATTGTCTATTCATATTGGAATCTCCACAGAAGCCTGTAGATCTCATTTATAGAAGCCCCCTGATCTTTGGCCGGGGGGGGGGGAGGGGGTGGGTACACAGCCTCCTAGAGCTCCCAGAACTAAACATAAGGTGGATGGTGATGAGTTAGCGGTTTGTATGCAGCGGTTTGGTGACCCAATGCCAACATATTGATCCTATTGAAGCTCTTGTATTGTTCCTTTGTACCTCAACCACAATTGTCAACTTCCCGTATCCAGTTTGATGGGCAGGTACCTCCCTGGTCCTCAAGCGATCTCCTGTGTACCTTGAGTGGGACAGGTATGTTTAGAGTCTTAGGTCTGTAATAACCATTGCTATTTTACATTGGGCAGACGCGGGGCAGCCATGGTGGCGCAGCGGTAGATTTGCTGTCTTACAGCACTTGCAGCGCCAGGGACCCGAGTTCGATCCCGGCTACGGGCGCTGTCTGTACGGAGTTTGCACGTTCTCCCCGTGACCTGCGTGGGTTTCCTATGAGATCTTCGGGTTCCTCCCACACTCCAAAGATGTGCAGGTTTGCAGGTTAATTAGCTTGGTATAAGTGTAAATCGTCCCTAGTGTGTGTAGGGTAGTGTTAGTGTGCGGGGATCGCTGGTCGGTGTGGACTCGATGGGCCGAAGGGCCTGTTTCCGCGCTGTATCACGAAACTAAACTAAACCAAACTAAACTAAAGTGCTGTGCCAGGTGTTGACCAGGTGAGCAAAGGGGGGTTCCAGCGCGGGGGGGGGGGGGGGGGGCACTGAGAGAGAAGGGGGACTCGGTGGTGGGCAGGATGAAGGGGTGAGGACTTTGTGTAACTTTGTCAGCACCTGTGTGGCGAATCTTTTGTCTGTGTGCCAAAACAAAGACAATTAAAGCACCATCATCACCTCTCGTATGAAAGAGATGATTGTGGATTCATTAAACAAGTTATTGAGAGCGTGCCTGCTTAGTTTGTTTTTATACTGAGCCGTTTTAAGTTTTGATGCAAGTTGCATCATGCAACCGCAGGATACCAGGGTTGTCAGGTGACAGGTAGATGTGTAAAAGGGAGGAATTGCAGGAGGAACGATGTCTTTGTTCTCTGCCTATGTTTCTATATTATTGCTGCACTATGTTTGTTATTTTTTTAACGTTTTCTATTTTTCTCTTCCCCTGTTATGTGCTATGTTTACGTATTCACATATTCTGTGGAGCTGCAGCAAGTAAGAATTTCATATGTCCCAGAGAGTTGTGAATCTGTGGAATTCTCTGCCACAGAAGGCAGTGGAAGGCTCCAGGACACATGACAATAAAACACCCTTGACTTGCTAATGTTTTAAGTTCATCGTCTATAAGTGAGTGGACTATGCTGTGTGAAGAAGGGTCTCGACCCGAAACATCACCCATTCCTTCTCTCCAGAGATGCTGCCCGTCCCGCTGAGTTACTCCAGCTGTTTGTGCCTGTCTTCGGTTTAAACCAGCATCTGCAGTTCCTTCCTACACATTCGATGTGTGATTGGGTAACAAATGCTAAACTGAGAAGCAGACAGTGTAATTGAAGGTGTTGATGAATGAGAATACAAGAACGCAGTGGCATGAACAGACAAGTTGCTCCATCAGCCGGCCCCACGCCCAGCTCACCACCTGGAGTCATCGCTGGAGTTTCCAGTCGACACCCTTCTTCACACTGGTTAGGAATAAGGGAAACGAGAGATATAGACGGTGATGTGGAGAGATTAAGTAAGTAAGTCAGTCAGTTTATTGGCCAAGTATTCACATACAAGGAATTTGCCTCGGTGCTCCGCCCACAAGTAACAACATAACATACAGTGACAGTTACGAATGACTCAGAAAACATTAATAATAATAAGACATTAATGATAAAACACCATTGATCAAGCATGTGAACCAACACAATACCAGAGCAAAGGGAGGCTACAGATGTTTGGCTGTTGAGTAGAGCAACTCATGGATAAAAACGGTTTTTATGTCTGGCTGTGAACAATAAATGCAAGAATGAAAGAACAATGAATGAAAGATAGGCAAAAAATTAACAATGAGCTAGGGAACAGGCCATGGTTAGCTGTTTGCTGGGTGAGAACGAGAAGCTGGTGAGACTTGGGTGGGGGAGGGGTGGAGAGAGAGGGAATGCCGGGGTTATTCGAAGTTAGAGAGATCAATGTTGATACCGCTGGGGTGTAAGCTGCCCAAGCATATTTCGCAACCAGCATCTACAGTTCCTTCATTGTTTTGTTTAAGAAAGAACTGCAGACGCTGGAAAAATTGTAGGTAGACAAAAATGCTGGAGGAACTCAGCGGGTGAGGCAGCATCTATGGAGAGAAGGAATGGGAACCGAAACGTCGCCTATTTCTTCTCTCCATAGATGCTGCCTCACCCGCTGAGTTCCTCCAGCATTGGTGTCTATCTGCAGTTCCTTCCTACACTTTCCTCAACGCAGGTTCAATGAATTTCAGAGCGGGTGAAGTCTCACCTGTTGGGAAGCCATTGGGCTGCACAGCGTCCAGATACAGATTCACCATGTTGTACAAGGGCTCGATGGAACCAGCATCACCATCCAGCCTGCTGAAGTTGTGCTGGGGCAGGTCCTG
Source organism: Raja brachyura (assembly GCA_963514005.1). The sequence goes on from OY740815.1 coordinate 1,438,956, forward strand.
AAACTCAAGGCCTTCTGCTGTACAATTCTGAGCCTCAATGGGGGAAGCGACGAGGAATAACCCAGCCAGGACGAGGAGGAAATCCATTCTTCCTCTGCGCAGCTCCATGAGTTACTCTTCCGTTTAAGCTCGGATCTGCCATGGAAACAAGTTCACATCAATCCCCCGCTCAGCCCAACCATGTAATGAGAAGGTGCCCAATATTCATAGAAACATAGACAATAGGTGCAAGAGGAGGCCATTCGGCCATTCGGCCATTCGGCCATTCGGCCATTCGGCCATTCGGCCATTCGGCCATTCGGCCATTCGGCCCTTCGAGCCAGCACCGCCATTCATTGTGATCATGGCTGATCGTCCCCTATCAATAACCCGTGCCTGCCTTCTCCCCATATCCCTTGACTCTATATAACCATATAACCATATAACAATTTCAGCATGGAACCACTAGCCCCTAGAGCTTTATCTAACTCTCTTAAATCCAGAGATGCCAGGGAGGAGTGTCATGGATGTTAGATGCAGGAAAAATGTTCCTAATGTTGGTCGAGTCCAGAACCAGGGGCCACAGTCTTAGAATAAAGGGGAGGTCATTTAAGACTGAGGTGAGAAAAAACTTTTCCGCACAGAGAGTTGTGAATTTATGGAATTCCCTGCCACAGAGGGCAGTGGAGGCCAAGTCACTGGATGGATTTAAGAGAGAGTTAGATAGAGCTCTAGGGGCTGGCTCGAAGGGCCGAATGCATCTATTTTCTATGTTTCTATGACAGGGAGTTGTGATGGCTGTGGCCAAATGCAGGTAAATGAGACTCGCTCCAATGTGCCTGTCGGCATGGACAAAGTGGGCTGAAGTGTGCGTTCCCTTGTGGAACAACTCTTCAAATCTAAGAGTGTAAATCCCAACTGGCCACCTGTGAGTTTCGGGTGGCCAAGATTGGCAATGTAGAAGCAGGAAGAGGCCATTCAGCCCATCATGCCTGCCCTGCCTTCAATAAGGTCATGGCTGATCTAGGTCAGCACAACATCCCTTGGTCCTGTCCGTGTCCGCTGGTCTCTGTAATGAATACACTCGATGCCAGGACCCTCTTGGGGAATGAATGCCACTCTCTGGGGGCGGCACGGTGGCACAGCGGCAGAGTTGCTGCCTCACAGCACCAGGGACCTGGGTTCGATCCTGACCTCGGGTGCTGTTTGGATGGAGTCTGCACGTTCTCCCTCATCGCATGCGTTTTCCCTGGTTGCTCCGAATTCCTCCTACATCTCTGGAGAGAAGGAATGGGTGACGTTTCGGATTGAGACCCTGCTTCAGACTGGCAGAACATAGGGTCTCGACCCGAAACATCACCCACTCCGTCTCTCCAGAGTTGCTGCCTGTCCCGCTGAGTTACTCCAGCTTTTTGTCGGTTATCTTCGGTTTAAAGCAGCGTCTGCAGTTCCTTCCTACACGGAACATTTCCTTTGCCTGCTATACCTGCCTATTGACTTTTAGACATTCAGATCCCAATTGTTACAAACACTCACACTTCTTCTCAACGCTTGCCACCAGAGTGGATGAACTCACTGTTTCCACAACATTACATTCTATCTGCCACGTTGTAGCCCAGACACTCACCCCCTGTAGATGTTTGGCTCACGGGCCCTCTCTCTACCTCCCAAATTGAATAGCCAATAGACAATAGGTGCAGGAGGAGGCCATTCGGCCCTTCGAGCCAGCACCGCCATTCAATGTGATCATGGCTGATCATCCCCAATCAGTACCCCGTTCCTGCCTTCTCCCCATATCCTCTGACTCCGCTATTTTTAAGAGCCCTATCTAGCTCTCTCTTGAAACAATCCAGAGAACCTGCCTCCACCTCCCTCTGAGGCAGAGAATTCCACTGACTCACAACTCTCTGTGAGAAAAAGTGTTTCCTTGTCTCTGTTCTAAATGGCTTACCCCTTATTCTTAAACTGTGGCCCCTGGTTCTGGGCTCCCCCAACATCGGGAACATGTTTCCTGCCTCTAGCGTATCCAAACCCTTAATAATCTTATATGTTTCAATGAGATCCCCTCTCATCCTGCTAAACTCCAGAGTGTACAAGCCCAGCCGCTCTATTCTCTCAGTGGTAACAAAGGGCTTAATTGAATGGGTTACCGTTGCTATCTCTGCAATCTATGTAGCCCGGAGAGATGGGAATATGTGCGCCCACTCTCCACACTATCACAAGAAACCCCAGGAGAAGATCTTCACTTCCTGCCCATTTATCGATTTTAATTTCCATTATTTACCTAAAAATATTTTTTTCAACAATATTTTTGTTTTTAGTTCCTTGTTGACTGTGGTTGACGTTTGATGCCTCTACCACTTCCTTGTTTCCCATTGGAATTTCTCCTGTGATTAGCCGCAAAGTGCTGGAGTAACTCAGCGTCTCTGGAGAGGAGGAATGGGTGACGTTTCGGCTCAGTCCGGAGAAGGGTCTCGACCCGGAACGTCACCCATTCCTTCTCTCCAGAGATGCTGCCTGTCCCGCTGGGTCTCAACTGCATTTTCACAAATAGAATTAGGCCATTCAGCCCACTGAGTCTGCTCCACCATTCAATCATCTGCCTCCTAATCCCATTTTCCTGCCTTCTCCCCATAACTCTTGACACACGTTCTAATCACGAATACATTGACAAGTTATAGGAGTAGAATGTTGAGTCTATCTTTGGTGTCAACCAGCACCTGCAGTTCCCTGCTACACACAAGCTCTCCTGCTCACTTATTAACATTCCCATGTTAATTGTTGCAAATCTTTTCCTCTTCACTTGATGTTTTGCACCATATTACTCTGGCTTGATGTTTTTACCCAATTCCTGACCCACATCATTCACCGAATCCCGACATTTTTCCCAAGTGTTGAGGTTTACACTTCCTTTCAAAAGAGGAAAGTTTCCTTTGTCCAATAATGTCATCAACTTAGATAGACACAAAGTGCTGGAGTAAGTCAGCGGGACAGGCAGCAACTCTGGAGAGAAGGAATGGGTGACATTTCGGGTCGAGACCCTTCTTCAGACTGGATCCATTCCTTCCCTCCAGAGATGCTGCCTGTCCCGCTGAGTTACTCCAGCACGTTGTGTCTATCTTCGGTTTAAACCAGCATCTGCAGTTCCTTCCTACAGAATCATCAACACAATAGCTATCATTAAACACCTTCTTGTGTATGTGTGCCTGAAAGGGATAAATATTTGCCTCTAACCATACGATCAACTCCTTAAATACGGGCTATTATTTATTTACAGTCAAAACCTTCATTGTAGTTTGCAACGCCATTAGCCAGCTTTCACTTTATGTCCACAGCGGTCACACAAGTTTAAAATAGGGAGTATATTTGGTATGCAAAATAGGCAGGTCTCATTAACCAGAGGGTACAATTGAGACAGAGGCACAGAGGGATCTTTTGAGCACAAGTAAAGGTTGAGCAGGATGTGCAAGGGGGAACTGCAGTTGCTGTTTAGAACCAAAGATAGACACAAAGTTCTGGGTTAACTCAGCGGGACAGGCAGCATCTCTGGAGAGAAGGAACGGGTGACGTTTTGGGCCGAGACAGAAGGGTCTCAACCCGAAACGTCACCTTTGCCTTTTCTCCAGGGATGCTGCCTGTCCCGCTGAGTTACTAAAGGTTGGGGCACAGGTCAACAGGGCCACAAAGGAAGCAAACTAACACTGTGATATGTTGCTAGAATAATAGAATTGAAAACTGGGAACATGGGAGGGACCTGGAGCACCTGAGGGAAACTCAGGCGGTCGGCCACAGGGAGAACATGCAAGCTCCACACAGACAGCACCTGAGGTCAGGACTGGACTGGTCAGCGGAGTTTAGTTTATTTTAGTTTAGCAGCGCGGAAACAGGCCCTTCGGCCCACCAGGTCCGCGCCAACCAGCTAGGGACAATATTTACATTTGCCTGCATACCTCTAGGCCTCACGAGGCAGCAGCCCTATACACTGTAACACTGTTCCTCCCTGATGGGGGAAAGTTATGTAAAACCTGTAACAGATCTTGCTTCAAGCACACTTGCGTGTGGCGTGCACAGCCTAAAGTTGTGGGACAACTTGTTGTGTTTGATCTTATGTGATTGTGCACACTGGGTTGATTGCATTGGTTGAAGCAGGGCGGACCACATAAAGGTTGCAATCTCCCACCCCCCACACTTTGCTTACGGACAAACAGACCTTGCCTCCATGTCTCACTTGCTCCTTTATCTCATTTGTCGGCTGTGGAAAGGTTCTTCTGGACCAACACCTTTGACCACATGTCCATTGGGCAGTGGTCAGCACAGAATGAAAGGACTCGATGGACCCGGTGGCGTGGTTCCCTGAGCAGACTGCCCAGCTTGTCTGGCAAAATGCCTCATCGCCAGAACTCACCAACAAGCACCAAGACCTGGCTTGGCTGGCGGTGAGGGGAGCCCTCCCAGTCAGATCCTTCCTGCACCGTCGGAACCTCACTACCAGCGCACGCTGCCCTCGGGACGGCTGCTATGGAGAGGAGACGGTTGCCCACCACTTTGCAGAGTGTGGATTTGCCCAAAGAGTCTGGAGGAAAATGCAAGGGTCCCTGGTACGCTTTATTCCAAACAGCTCCGTCACAGAGGACTCTGTGATTTACCGACTGTTCCCAGGGACACATTCAGAGCCTGACATCAAGTGCTGCTGGAGGGTCATCAACTCGGTGAAAGACGCTCTGTGGTCTGCCCGAGCGTTGTTCACCACCCAGCAAAGCGAGATGTCTGTCGGGGAATGTTGCCGACTGGCCCACTGCAGACTGCAGGAGTACGTGCTGAGGGACGCACTGAAGCTCGGTGCAGCCAACGCCAAGGCTCGGTGGGGGAGGGCCACAGTCTAGGGTCCTTCCGCTGCTGGACACGGGGGGCACGGTATGGTGGAGACGCCCCTCAATATAAGGGAAGGTATCCCACGCCGGGGGGCCACATGAGTGGCACGGGTGGGGGATCGATTCGCGAAATTTGAGAAATGTGTATAGACTGTATGGAACAATTTGTATAGCCTCCAAAAATGTCGGATGGATTTTTTGCACGGTTGATGTATTGTAAATATTTATTACTTGAATAAAGTCTATTTTGAAATTTAAAAAAAAAATGTGTTTCCTCTGAGTAATGTAATCTGCCGACTCCCCCTTTCAAATATGCTCTCGTAGTTTTATCTTTTGTAACAATTGAAACAAAAAAAAGAGGCAGGGTGGTACGGCCGGAGAGTTGCTGCCTTGCAGCGCTTACAGCGCCAGAGACCCGGGTTCGATCCCGACTACGGGTGCTGGCGGTACGGAGTTTGCACGTTTACTCCCCATGACTGCATGGGTTTACTCTGGGAGCTCCGGTTTCCTCCCACAGTCCAAAGATGTGCAGGTTTTTTAGGTTAACTGGCTTGGTGTAAATGCTGTGTGTGTAGGATAGTGTTAGTGTGCGGGGATCGCTGGTCAGTGCGGACTCGGTGGGCCGAAGGGCCTGTTTCCACGCTGCATCTTTAAACTAAACTAAACTACAATTAAACCGTGAAGGTATAAGGTGCGCGCTGACTACGGCTGATTCGGAAGCTGCGTTGAGGTTTCCGATGATGAATAAGTAATGGCTCATATTAAAGAATTGACCAGACTGTGGGCGTCACCGCCTCACTGCACTAGTTGGTCTGATCCTGACCTTGGGTGCTGTCTGTGTGGAGTTTGCGTGTTCTCCGCGTGCATTTCCTCTCACAGAGGAGGTAGTTGAGGCTGGGACTATCCCAATGTTTAAGAAGCAGTTAGACAGGTACATGGATAGGACAGGTTTGGAGGGATATGGGCCAAACGCAGGCAGGTGGGACTAGTGTAGGTGGCAAGCAGGGGCTTTTCCGAAGGTTGCCGGGCGTTTCAGAAACAGCTTCTTCGTTTAAATGGAGAGAAGGAATGGGTGACGTTTGGGGTCGAGGCCCTTCTTCTCGTCAGGAGCCACCCATTCCTTCTCTACAGAGACGCTGCCTGTCCCGCTGAGCATTTTGTGTCTATCTTCGACATGAACCTGCATCTGCAGTTCTTCATTTAAATGGCAGTCAGTGAGTTTCTGGGTCTTGGTCCCTCTTGGGGCTGAGATGAAGAGTGTTTGTGGGCGAGAAGGCCAGAGAGGTCTTTCGCAACGATAGATTGTGGGTCTTGCAGTGACCACAGCATCAGACCCTACCTCCCACCGACCACACCCAGCACCCAAAACCCTGCATCACCCCCCTTTTGTTGAAATTCTTCCCGCAGTTGGAGGCTGGAGTGAAGGTAAATGCCAGCAGGGATTCTTTGGGCCGAATGGACTGCATATATCCTCGCTGAGGATAGAGTAACAAATGTAATATTTCTAGTGATTTCCACTGCAGAATCCAGGAAGCCTGTTAATGTACAGTTTAACAATAATGTGTGATTTAGCACACCGCACCCTTAACCTCCCAAACACAGAGCTGAGGACAAACACTGACCTGTGCTTCACTTAGTAATCAGAACAGCATTAACAATACAGAGCTGTATTAAAGGTGAGCCCTGCGTACCTGGTTGAAGTTCTGATGCCGCCTCGATTCACAGTCTCGACGTTGTCTCCGGACTTCTGCTAAAACAACTTCTTGGCTCGAAAAGGAGTTGAGAAAGACTGATGCGGGGAGGGGAGGGTGGGGGGGGGGGGGAACCTGTCTAACAGGTTCACATTGTGTTTCAAGGTGGAGCAACTTCTGATGAAAACAAACTCTATCAAGAAAAGTTTTAAATAATGATGCAGTCACTTGTTCCATCAACATTACTGTTGGATGAGGTGTGTTCTCATCTTTCTTTGTTAGTTCCTTCTGCCGCTCACTCAGTAACCATTCTTCCCTGCTTGTATGTAACTTGTTCAGCTGCATGGCTTCAGGCACTAAAGCGAATCTTAAAAAATTATATAATCAGTAACCCATGGATAACCTATTCAGATTAGGCCCGCTGAAACAGAATTCAAATTCGGCAATTTCCCAGTCAAATCGGAATTTGGAATTAGGCCGTTCAGCCCCTGGAGTCTGTGCTAGCATTCAAAGCAATCCAGGTTGATCTGTGATCCCAACTCCTTTAGACCTGAAACATATCCCTGTTTGGCATGGAGAATGTGCACGCTCACAGCCAGTCACCCCACGTTAGAGGACAATAGACAATAGACAATAGGTGTAGGAGGAGGCCATTCGGCCCTTCGAACCAGCACCGCCATTCACTGTGATCATGGCTGATCATCGATTCTAAGCCCACAGAGCGTAGACTTAATGTGAGCGGGGAGAGGTTTAAGAAGAATGGCCAGGATATTCATGCCGAGGGTAGTCCATATCTAGAGTGAGTTGCTGCCGGAAGCTCACCGGAATGCAACCGCAATGACCACCATTTAAAGACATTTGGAAAGAACCATGGATGGGAATGGTGGAGAGAGCAATGCAGCAAATGCAGGCAAATGGAACATCCAAATGCCAACTTGGTGGGCATGGACTAGGTGGGCTGAAGGGCCTGTTTCTATGCTATTCAGCTCCATGGGCAGCACGTAAAGTTGCCTCACAGCGCCAGAGACCCGGGTTCAATCCTGACTAAGGGCGCTGTCTGTACGGAGTTTGCACGTTCTCCCCGTGACTGCGTGGGTTTTCTCCGGGTGCTCCGGTTTCCTCTCACCCTCCAAAGACGTGCAGGTTTGCAGGTCAATTGGCTCGGTGAAAGTGTAAATTGTCCCTAGTGTGTGTAGGATAGTGTTAGTGTGCGGGGATCGCTGGTCGGTGCGGACTCGATGGGCTGAAGGGACCTGTTTCTGCGCTGTATCTCCAAATTAAACTAAACTAAACTGAACTAAACTAATGAGTTCATGACACAGATGCAAACTGACCTACTGAGTGTTGCCAGTATTTCTAGTTGGGTTCATTTCAGATTTGCAGCATCTGCAGGTTTGTAGACTACTCAAGCCAGCCTCCATCACCCACATCCCTTGACTGTTTCCTAAAGGAACAATATCCCCTCAATCTCTGGTTTAAAACCATCCCACAACCACACTGATTTTCAAAGTCAAAGTCAAAAGAGTTTATTGTCATGTGTCCCTGACAGGACAATGAAAATCTTTCTTTGCATAGCACAACAGAACATAGAAGGCATTGACTACAATTCTATACATAAATACACCCATGAATTAATAAATTAATAAAGTGCAAATAACAGATGGAGGGATATTAATGTTCAGAGTTTTGTCCGAGCCAGGTTTAATAGCCTGATGGCTGTGGGGAAGTAGCTATTCCTAAACCGGGTTGTTGCAGTCTTCAGGCTCCTGTACCTTCTACCCGAAGGTAGCAGGGAGATGAGTGTGTGGCCAGGGTGGTGTGGGTCCTTGATGATGCTGCCAGCCTTTTTGAGGCAGCGACTGCGATAGATCCCCTCGATGGAAGGAAGGTCAGAGAGTTGTAGAAGAGAGTAAGTCTGCTCTCTGACCAGGGTCTTTAGAGGCTGCCACCATCTTCCAGATTTGACCCCACCAGTACCACATGGTGGAACAGTGTCCTGGCTGGCCTCACAGCTCCATAGAGCCTGGTTCCATCCTGACCTCGGGTGCTGTCTGTGTGGAGTCCGCATGACCACATGAGTGTCTCTTGGTTGCTCTGATTCTTTCCCCACCCCAAAGACATGCCGGCCAGTTGGATAGTCAACTGCTTCGGAGTTACATAGAAATACAGGAAAATAGGTGCAGGAGTAGGCCATTCGGCCCTTCGAGCCAGCACCGTCATTCAATATGATCATGTCTGATCATGCACAATCAGTACCCCGTTCCTCCTTTCACCCCATATCCCATGATTCCATTAGCCCCGAGGGCTCAATCTAACTCTCTCTTGAAAACATCCAGTGAATTGGCCTCCACTGCCGTCTGTGGCAGAGAATTCCACAGATTCACAACTCTCTGGGTGAAAACGTATTTCCGCATCTCAGTCCTAAATGGCCGACCCCTTTATCCTTAAACTGTGATCCCTGGTTCTGGACTCCCCCAACATGGGGAACATTTTTCCCGCGTCTGGCCTGTCCAATCCCTTAAGAATTTTATATGTTTAATGAGAATTCAGGTGGAGTAAAACATGGGATTAGTGTAGATTAGTGCATGATAGTCAGCATAGACTCGATGGGCTGAAGGGCCTGGTTCTGTGCTCTGTCCCTCAGTCTCACTTCCCTGGACAACTACAGCAGTTTGTGTAACCTTTGTCATAATTTAATAGAGTACAAATATCCTGCAGGAAATTGCAGCCTGCATTCCCTGCAAGGTTAACAGATCCTCCCCCAGGAATGGAGACAGCACTGAGAGTTCTCCACTTGTTATCTAGACGCAGAAACGCAGAAACATAGAAAATAGGTGCAGGAGGAGGCCATTCGGCCCTTCGAGCCTGCACCGACGGCTGATCATCCACAATCAGTGCCCAGTTCCTGCTTTCTCCCCATATCCCTTGATTCCTTTAGCCCCAAGAGCTAAATCTAACTCTCACTTGAATACATCAGGGCTTTGCACAAACATTCACGCACACCACCACTCCCCTCAACTAACCCTGAGTGCTCAGGATACAAAGGCCAAAGTTCTATCCTCCTCTAGATGGTTTTGCAGCTTCATCACACAACACTGCGCTGTGAAATACATTCAAGAGGCACTTAGACAGATGCATGTACAGGGGACAATAGAGAGAGAGGGGGAGAAGTGTTGGCTCGAATCATCACCCATTCCTTCTCTCCAGAGGTACTGCCTGACCCACTGAGTTACTCCAGCTTTTTGTGTCTATCTTCGGGGAATAGAGAGACGTGGACAGTGAGAAGGAAGATATGCAGATTAAATAGTATGCAGAGATATTATGGGCCGAAGGGCCTGTCTCTGTGCCGTTGTGATCTACAGATTGCCCTCAGGTAATGAACACCTAACTTATACAAACAGACACAGAGTGCTGGAGTAACTCAGCGGGTCAGGCAGCATCTGTGGGGAACATGGATAGGTGACGTTTCACAGAGTGCTGGAGTAACTCAGCGGGTCGGGCAGCATCTGTGAAGGGAAGGAATGGGTGACGTTTCGGCTCGAGACCCTTCGGGTCTCGGCCCGAAACGTCGCCCATTCCTTCTCTCCAAAAATAAGTGATTTTTCAAATGGTGCCAATTACTAAGGGTGCGAATTATTGGATAATATGGTATTAGAGTGCTGGAGTAACTCAGCGGGTCAGGCAGCATCTGTGGAGAACATGGATAGGTGACGTTTCACAGAGTGCTGGAGTAACTCAGCGGGTCAGGCAGCATCTGTGGAGAACATGGATAGGTGACGTTTCACAGAGTGCTGGAGTAACTCAGCGGGTCAGGCAGCATCTGTGGGGAACATGGATAGGTGACGTTTCACAGAGTGCTGGAGTAACTCAGCGGGTCAGGCAGCATCTGTGGGGAACATGGATAGGTGACGTTTCACAGAGTGCTGGAGTAACTCAGCGGGTCAGGCAGCATCTGTGGAGAACATGGATAGGTGACGTTTCCTTCCTTGGACCTATCCTAACCATGGACTCAGAATAGACACAGAACGTTGCATAGATTGACTCGCATACAAACAGGACTGAAAGGAGAATGTATTTATATTTCTGCGGAATCCTTCATGGCTTCAGGCACAGAGCTGGTTGCTGATGTTCCCATGAATTTTGATTTGATTTGATTTTGATTTTATTACTTGTCATTCAAACCTATTTTCATACAAACAGAACAATTCATTAAAAATACACAAACAATTCAAATCACACAAACATCCATCACAGTGAATCTCCTCCTCACTGTGATGGAAGGCAAAGTTCTTCTCTCTCAACCTTGTGCAGCGTAGGTTCACGAGATTGATCCCTGGGATGGCGGGACTGTCATATAGTGAAAGATTGAAACGACTAGGCTTGTATTCACTGGAGTTTAGAAGGATGAGGGGGAATCTTATAGAAACATATAAAATTATAAAAGGACTGGATAAGCTAGATGCAGGAAAAATGTTCCCAATGTTGGGCGAGTCCAGAACCAGGGGCCAAAGTCTTAGAATAAAGGGGAGGTCATTTAAGACTGAGGTGAGAAAAAACGTTTTCACCCAGAGAGTTGTGAATCTGTGGAATTCCCTGGGACAGAGGGCAGTGGAGGCCAAGTCACTGGATGGATTTAAGAGAGAGTTAGATAGAGCTCTAGGGGCTAGTGGAGTCAAGGGATATGGGGAGAAGGCAGGCACGGGTTATTGATGGGGGACGATCAGTGATGATCGCAATGAATGGCGGTGCTGGCTCGAAGGGCCGAATGGCCTCCTCCTGCACCTGTTTTCTATGTTTCTATGACTACGGCCACTTTGAAGTTGGGAATGTCGGGAATGTCGGGGAGTTCAGCGGAGAGCTGCAGAGCTGAGAAGCTGCGAGAGAAAACTGGTGGAATGTTGAACTGAAGACCTCCAGTTGTAACGCACTGGCAACTGGCAACATTCACTGTGTGTAACGTTGAACAAGGAACACATATTAGAGACAGAAAGCATGGATCATAAGTGATAGGAGCAAGATTAGAAGTAAAGTTTTAATTTTATAACGAGGGGTAGACTGTCTCCTTCAATGTAGTTTAACATGAATGAGTACAGGTTTCAATCTGCAATGTTGGGTTATTTATGTGTGAGGGAATTTAGTGCCGACTGGCTTCTGTCCATAATGGCAAGTGTTCAGGAAGTGTTCAAGTGCACGGATTATCTGGAGACTCTCCTGTGCAATGTACAAGTACATGGAATGATGTGGACCAGATTATAAATAAGTCTCTCCGTGGTTTGACATCACAAACAGAAGATGCCTCTGGCAATGTAGCGTGACTCAGCATCAACTGTCTGTAGAATTCCTTGTCACTGCTGCAACTGTTGTCAACGTGTCACAGATTTCTACCGATACTCAGACGTCTGGTTTACGCAATGAAACGCAACTGTTGTTTGGGGCTGGAGCGGTTTGCATGCCAACTCGGTCAGTAAACATTGCTACATTTTGTTCACTGTCAGAAGCTGAAACTACGTTCTCTAAAGTTAATTTGCAGGCTTCATCCCCCTTGTGATTAATTGGTGAATCGAAGGCCGACAGACAAAAATGCTGGAGAAACTCAGCGGGTGCGGCAGCATCTAATGCCCCTGTCCCACTTAGGAAACCTGAACGGAAACCTCTGGAGACTTTGTGCCCCACCCAAGGTTTCCGTGCGGTTCCCGGAGGTTTTTGTCAGTCTCCCTAATGGTCGAAAGTGGTTTCCGTTTTAAAAATCGGTAATTTTTTAGTCGAAGCCGGTTGCGATGCTAGTTGAAGGTGGTTGCCAGACGACAAAAACCTCCGGGAACCGCACGGAAACCTTGGGTGGGGCGCAAAGTCTCCAGAGGTTTCCTAAGTGGGACAAAAGGAGCGAAGGAATAGGTGACGTTTCACTGTGATCGTGGCTGATCATCCACAATCATTACCCTGTTCCTGCCTTCTCCCCATATCCCTTGACCGCTATCTTTAAGAGCTCAATCTAACTCTCTCTTGAAAACATCCGGTGTATCGGCCTCCACTGCCCGGTGGTGCAGCGGTAGAGTTGCTGCCTCACAGCTCCTGAGTCCTGGGTCCGAGCCTGACTACGGGTGCTGTCTGTACGGAGTTTGTATGTTCTCCCTGGACTGCGTGGGTGTCCTCTGGGTGCTCTGGTTTCCTCCCACACTCCAGAGACGTGCAGCATCTGTAGGTTATTTGTTGCTGGTGCATTGGGTAGAACTGGCATAGGGGATGATTGCTGGTTGGGGTGGACTTGTTGGGCCAAAGAGATGTATCACTAAACTAAACTAAGCTAAGCAGACCGCAGTGCATCTCTGACCCAGACACCCAGATTCAATGCCGATCTCCAGTGCTGTCTGTGTGGAGTTTGCACGTTCTCCCTGTGACGACGGGACATGCGGTTTGTTTAAGAAAGAACTGCAGATGCTGGAAGATCAGAGGTAGACTCTTCTTCTTCTGCCGTGTGGCGGGCACAGCCTAAAGTTGTCGGACAACTTGTTCTATTCGATCTTCTGTTTGTGCACGTCGAGTTGATTACATTAGTCGAAACAGGGCGGGCCACGTGAGGGTTGCAATCTTCCACCCCGGAGGTAGACAAAAGTGCTGGAGAAACTCAGCGGGTGAGGCAGCGTCTACGCAGTGAAGGAAATAGGCAACGTTTCGGGTCGAGACCCTTCTTTAGACTGATGTGAGGGTAGGGGTGGGGGGGGGGTCCAGGGGGGGAGGATGAAAGGCTTTAATTTGAGAGGGGGTGGTTCGGGTGGGAAGGGACAAATTGACCAGGGAGTTACGGAGGGAGCGGTCTCTGCGGAAAGCAGACAGGGGAGGAGATGGGAAGATGTGGCAAGTGGTGGGATCACGTTGGAGGTGGCGAAAATGTACCTTAGATGCTGCCTCACCCGCTGAGTTTCGCCTGCATTTTTGTCTGCCAAAGACATGCGGGTTGCCTGGTTAATTGGAAGGTGGATGGGAATTTGATGAGAATAGATTACTGGAAAAATCCCTGGGGAGATGGGATTGCACTTTGACCAAGCATAGACTTGATGGACAAAATGTCCTCCTGGATTATAATGGAGCATGGAATCCTTTCCAGCTTCTGCCCACAAGCAGTAGCTCTACTCAACAGCCAAAAGTCTGGAACTTTATTTACACATGTTTAAATTATAATGTTTTATTTTTAACTTATCTGCTTCACATCATGTTTTTATCCTCTTGCGATCAAAGCGAGGCAAATTCCTTGTATGTATACATACTTGGCCAATTAAAAAGTATTTCCTTATTAACTATTTCACTCTGCTCATTTTTCCATTTAACTTAAATCTCTGACCTCTGTCTCAACCCTTCGAGTCAGCACCGCCATTCAATATGATCGTGGCTGATCATCCACAATCAGTACCCCGTTCCTGCTTTTCCCCCCATATCCGGCGATTGCATCAGCCCTAAGAGCTAAATCTAACATATATATAAAATATATTCCTTCAGCCCTAAAAGCTAAATCTAACAAATTATAAAAGGCCTGGACAAGCTAGATGCAGGAAAAATGTTCCCAATGTTGTGCGAGTCCAGAACCAGGGACCACAGTCTTAGAATAAAGGGGAGGTCATTTAAGACTGAGGTGAGAAAAAACCTTTTTCACCCAGAGAGTTGTGAATTTATGGAATTCCCTGCCACTGATGGCAGTGGAGGCCAAATCACTGGATGGATTTAAGAGAGAGTTAGATAGAGCTCTAGGGGCTAATCTAGGAGTCAAGGGATATGGGGAGAAGGCAGGCACGGGTTATTGATAGCGGACGATCAGCCATGATCACAATGAATGGCGGTGCTGGCTCGAAGGGCCGAATGGCCTCCTCCTGCACCTATTTTCTATGTTTCTATGTAACTCTCCCATGAAAACGGCCTCCATTGCCGTCTGTGGCAGAGAATTCCACAGATTCACAACTCTCTGGGTGAAGGTTCTTGTCGACGATCCTGACGTTGCCCGGCTGCAGCTGATCGCAATTCCCCATCGCAGTCTTACGCAGCTGCACTGGGACACAATTCCCACTGTTGCAGGCATCAGGATGAACAGGCTGTTGTAAACTGTGCCCAGAGTCGACAGGCAGCGGGCTGGAATCTGGAGGCAGTTCCTGGGGAGAATGAAATGGGATTAGTGCAGGTTTGGTGCAAATCAGTGCTTGATGGACAGCAGGGACCTGTTGGGCCGAAGGGTCACCTGAGGACTCAATTACATATTTTTTCGGAAGTTGAACTAAATGAATTGTTCCAAAAGCACTAGGTGAGGATTCGGGACAGAGTGGGTGATTTCAGAGCGGAATTAAATCGAACATAGGAATGTGGAAGCAAGGAGCTGGCAGCCAGCCAAATTCCTTACTCAAATACAAATTAAAGGGTAAATCACAAAGTATTGGTGGAACTTAGCGGGTCGGGCAGCGTGGGGGAGAGAATGGACAGGCAACATTTCAGCTCAAGGCCCTTCATGAACGGACCTGACCCGAATCGCCATGAGTCGATCCTTCCCCAGACGCCTCCTGACCCGCTGAGTTCCACCAGGATATTGTGTCCCATAGTTAAAGAGCGAGACAAATTCAAACAGCAAGGATCAAAAATGTGTCAATATTTCAATAAATGATCCATGTCATTATATCAGGAATTCATAGAAACATAGAAACATAGAAATTAGGTGCAGGAGTAGGCCATTCGGCCCTTCGAGCCTGCACCGCCATTCAATATGATCATGGCTGATCATCCAACTCAGTATCCCGTACCTGCCTTCTCTCCATACCCTCTGATCCCCTTAGCCACAAGGGCCACATCTAACTCCCTCTTAAATATAGCCAATGAACTGGCCTCAACTACACTCTGTGGCAGAGAGTTCCAGAGACCCACCACTCTCTGTGTGAAAAAAGTCCTTCTCATCGCGGTCCTAAAGGATTTCCCCCTTATCCTTAAGCTGTGACCCCTTGTACTGGACTTCCCCAACATTGGGAACAATCTTCCTGCATCTAGCCTGTCCAACCCCTTAAGAATTTTGTAAATTTCTATAAGATCGCCTCTCAATCTCGTAAATTCTAGAGAGTATAAACCAAGTCTATGCAGTCTTTCTTCATAGGACAGTCCTGACATCCCAGGAATCAGTCTGGTGAACCTTCTCTGCACTCCCTCTATGGCAAGAATGTCCTTCCTCAGATTTGGAGACCAAGGATTCTGAGTCACACAGAACAGAAACAGGCCCTTCGGCCCAACTTCCCCATGCCGACCAACATGCCCCATCGACACAAGACCCACCTGCCTGAGTTTGGCCCATATCCCTTTTAACCTGTCCTATTTATGTACTTGTCTAAATGTTTCTTAATTGTTGGGATAGTCCCTGCCTCAACTACTTCCTGTGGCAGCTCGTTCTAGCCACCCACCAGCCTTTGTGTGAAAAAGTTTCCCCTCAGTATATCCAACTAAATCTTTCCCCCTTCACCTTCAATCTATGTCCTCTAGTTCTCGATTCCCCTACTCTGGGTAAAAGACTCTGTGCATCTGCCCGATCTACACCTCTCATGATTTTACACACCTCTATAAGATCACCTCTCATCCTCCTGCGCTCCAAGGAATAGAGACCCAGCCTGCTCAACCTCTACCTGTAGCTCAAGCCCTCAAGTCCTGGCAACATCCTCGTAAATCGTCTCCGCACCCTTTCAAGCTTGACCACATCTTTCCTATAACATGGTGACCAAACCTGAACAAAACTAGCACTCTAAATGTGGCCTCGCCAACGTCTTCTGTAACAGCAACATGACCTCCCAACTTCTATACTCAATACACTTACTGATGAAGGCCAATGTGCCAAAGCCTGCCTACCTACCCTACTTACCCATGACGCCACCTCCAAGGAACTATGTACCTGCACTAAAGAATGGTCTCGACCCATTCCTTCTCTCCAGAGATGCTGCCTGTCCCGCTGAGTTACTCCAGCATCTTGTGTCTGTCTACCATTCACTGTTTAGAACTTTAGATCCTGCTCTCTTTAGGCTTTCCAAAATGCAACACGTCATTCTTCTCAGTATTAAATTCCATCAACCATTCCCAACCAATCAAGAGGGTACACAAAAGGCTGGAGAAACTCAGCGGGTGCAGCAGCATCTAAGGAGCGAAGGAGATAGGCGACGCTTCTTCAGACATTCTCCCTATATTCCTTGACTCCACTAGCCCCTAGAGCTCTATCTAACTCTCATTTTTCTTTAACACCAACCAATCAAGATCCTGTTGCAATGTTAACAATACCACCCACTTTAGACAGCCACAAGAAGCTGGAGTAACTCAGATGGTCAGGCAGCATCTCTGGAGAAAAAGAACAGGTGACGTTTCGGCACAGATTCATTCCGGCTTTTTCTCGCCTCCAGTTCATTTCCTGCCCCACCCCCTCCCCCGCCTCAACTTTCCGTCTGACTTGAGAGTTCTGACTTGAAACGTAACGTATTCTTTTTCTCCAGAGATGCTGCCTGACTTGTTGAGTTACTCCAGCATTTTGTGTTTCTTCCACTTTAGCGTCATCTGCAAACTTGCTACTCATGCATAGCAACATAGAAACATAGAAAATAGGTGCAGAGGAGGCCATTTGGCCCTTCGAGCCAGTACCGCCATTCATTGTGATCACGGCTGATCATCCACAAACAGTAACCCGTGCCTGCCTTCTCCCTATATTCCTTGACTCCACTAGCCCCTAGAGCTCTATCTAACTCTCTCTTAAATCCATCCAGTGACTTGGCCTCCACTGCGCTCTGTGGCAGGGAATTCCACAAATTCACAACTCTCTGGGTGAAAATGTTTTTTCTCATCTCAGTTTTAAATGGCCTCCCCTTTATTCTTAGACTGTGGCCCCTGGTTCTGGACTCACCCAACATTGGGAAAATCTTTCCTGCATCTAGCTTGTCCAGTCATTTTATAATTTTTATAAGTTTATAAGGAATATAAGATGCCCTCTCATCCATCTAAATTCCAGTGAATACAAGCCCAGTCTTTCCAATCTTTCTTCATCCCTGGGATTAACCTCGTGAACCTACGCTGCCACAATAGCAAGGATGTCCTTCCTCAAATTGGGAGGCCAATGCTTATTCATCCAAATCATGGGTGTAGATGACAAACAGCAATGGGCCCAGCACTGAACCCTGAGAACCACCATGACACAGGCCCCCAGTCTCCATCCATCCACCTCTGCGTTCTTCCAGGAAGCCAATTTATATTTATTCAGCTAAATTCAGGACTTGATTGAGGTCTTTAAAATGATGAAAGGGATAGACAGAGTTGACGTGGATAAGCTTTTCCCATTGAGGGTAGGGAAGATTCAAACAAGAGGGCAAGACATGAGAATTAAGGGACAGAAGTTTAGGGGTAACATGAGGGGGAACTTCTTTACTCAGAGAGTGGTGGCTGTGTGGAATGATCTTCCAGCAGAAGTGGTGGAGGCAGGATCGATTTTAACATTTAAAAGTAAAGTGGATAGGTATATGGACGTGAAGGGAATGGAGGGGTATGGTCTGAGTGCAGGTAGATGGGACTAGGGGAAAATAAATGTTCGGCACGGACTGGAAGGGCCGAGAGGGCCTGTTTCCGTGCTGTAACTGTTATATGGTTATAAATCTCCTTGGACCCCGTGCAATCTAACCTTCCAGAGCAGCCTACCATGTTTATAATAGTCTATTACTATTATTATTGCACTTTATCTGTTTATTTATTGTGTATATATGGTCTATGGTCTATAGACACACTGTACTTTTATCTGCCCTTCTGTATTATGTTTACATATTCTGTTGTGCTGCAGCAAGCAAGAATTTCATTATCCTGTCTGGGACACGACAATAAAACTCTCTTCACTCTTGGAACCTTGTCAATTGCCTTGCTGAAATCCATGTGTACACCATCTACAGCCCTGCCCTCATTGTGTACAGATTTGGTCTCCTAATTTGAGGAAGGACATCCTTGTGATTGAGGCAGTGCAGCGTAGGTTTACCAGATTGATCCCTGGGATGGCGGGACTGTCATTTGAGGAAAGATTGAAAAGACTAGGCTTGTATACACTGGAGTTTAGAAGGATGAGGGGATATCTTATAGAAACATTTTAAATTATAAAAGGACTGGACAAGCTAGATGCAGGAAAAATGGTCCCAATGTTGGCGAGTCCAGAACCAGGGGCCACAGTCTTAGAATAAAGGGGAGGCCATTTAAGACTGAGGTGAGAAAAAATGTTTTCACCCAGAGTTGTGAATTTGTGGAATTCCCTGCCACAGAGGGCAGTGGAGGCCAAATCACTGGATGGATTTAAGAGAAAATTAGATAGAGCTCTAGGGGCTAGTGGAATCAAGGGATATGGGGAGAAGTGTTAAAGAAGGAACTGCAGATGCTGGAGAATCGAGGGTTACACAAAAAGCTGGAGAAACTCAGCGGGTGCAGCAGCATCTAAGGAGCGAAGGAGATAGGCGACGTTTCGGGTCGAGACCCTTCTTCAGACCCTTTATGGATATGGGGAGAAAGTAGGCACTGGTTATTGATAGGGGATGATCAACCATGATCGCATTGAATGGCGGTGCTGGCTCTAAGGGCCGAATGGCCTCCGACTGCACCTGTTTTCTATGTTTCTATATTAACATTTTTGGCCAGAGTTTAAATATATCTCAAATCACATAATGGGTATAAACTGCGACGAGCCTGACCTCACCTGAATCTCTTTGTTTCTGCCACCCTCCCTCCACCCTCACCAAATTAAAGCAAACTTGTTTTCTCACATTCCCAGCTCTGGTAAAGGGCACCCAACTTTGAAATGTTGATTGTTGCCGACTCCACAGACGCTGAGAGTTTCAGGCATTTGCTCTTTATATTTCGGAATAACCATTTTTAAGTGTTTCCTCAGTTTTCTTTGCCTAGAAACGGGTATTTTTGTCTTCCTTCTGACGATCGTGCATTTACGTTTGCGATCATTGTGAACCGAGGCCACACATTTTTTAGAATGTAGAAACAAGGAACTGCAGATGCTGGCTCGCACAAACGGACAGAGTGCTGGAGTAACTCAGCGGGTCAGGCAGCATCTGAGGAGAACATGGATAGGTGACGTTTCACAGAGTGCTGGAGTAACTCAGTGGGTCAGGCAGCATCTGTGGAGAACATGGATAGGTGACGTTTCACAGAGTGCTGGAGTAACTCAGCGGGTCAGGCAGCATCTGTGGAGAACATGGATAGGTGACGTTTCACAGAGTGCTGGAGTAACTCAGCGGCTCAGGCAGCATCTGTGGAGAACATGGATAGGTGACGTGTTGGTTTGGGGCCCTTTTTCAGACTGAAACAAAGCTGGAAGAGAGGAGAGGCAGGTAACAGGTGGACACAGGCGAGGGGGAGGTTTGATGGGCAGATTGTTGGAACAAAGGCCTGAGAGTAAAACAGAAGGTACGAGACAGACTGACACAGGCCCCCCCCGTGACATCAGTCTGAAGGGTCTCAGCCGCCAGGTCCTTCACTCTACAGATGCTGCCTCACCCACTGAGCTTCTCCAGCTATTTGCCTACCTACCATTCCTTCAATGTTCAGTTTTTAACACTTGTCCATGTTTGGGGGTCTGATTGTCACTGGCACCTCTATTTGCCCGTCACATCATCCCTAACTGGTCTAAGTGGATTAACGTGTGATCAGCGTTTGTCGGCGCTGGGCCTGTACTCACTGGAGTTTAGAAGGATGGGGGGGGGGGGGGGGCCTGATTGAAACTTACCGAATAGTGAAAGGCCTGGATAGGAGAGGATGTGGAGAGGATGTTTCCACTAGTGGGAGAGTCTAGGATCAGAGGGCACAGCCTCAGAATAAAAGGACGTTCCTTTAGGAGGGAGATGAGGAGGAATTCCGTTGGTCAGAGGGTGGTGAATCTGTGGATTTCATTGGCAAGTCATGTCTTAGCCATGCCTCCACTCTCCGCACAATACAAGGGCACCTGAACTTTCAGCAGGGAGAGATAGTGACGCCGTATCTGGTTCATGTTCCATTGAGTTTGTGGGATTGCATTGCCACTCTGTGGCGAGGGCTGGAATGACCAGAGGTGGAGATAGACACAAAACACTGGAGCTCAGCGGGTGAGGCAGCATCTATGGAGAGAAGGAATAAGCGACGTTTCGGGTCGAGACCCTTCTTCAGACTGTACACAGTGAACTTTCAATGTATACAAATTGCTGGAGTAACTCAGTGGGACAGGCAGCTGTAAACACTGCTCAGTCCATCATCAGCTCTGACCTCCCTACCATCGAGGGGATCTATCGCAGTCGCTGTCTCAAAAAGGCTGGCAGCATCAAGAACCCACACCATCCTGGCCACACACTCATCTCTCCGCTGCCATCAGGTAGAAGGTACAGGAGCCTGAAATCTGGTACATCCAGGTTCAGGAACAGCTTCTTCCCCACAGCCATCAGTGTGTGTGTGTGTGTGTGTGTGGGTGTGTGGGTGTGTGGGTGTGTGGGTGTGTGGGTGTGTGGGTGTGTGGGTGTGTGGGTGTGTGGGTGTGTGGGTGTGTGGGTGTGTGTGTGTATATATTCTATGGTATATGGTCACACTGATCTGATCTGTATTTATGCCTACAATATCCTGTTGTGCTGCAGCAAGCAAGAATGTCATTGTCCTATCTGGGACACATGACAATAAACTCTCTTTACTTGACTTGACTCATCTCTGGAGAACATGGATTGGGGACGTTCGGGTCAGGACCCGTCTTCAGACTAGCATCTGCTGTTCCTTGTTGCTACATAAGGCTGCGCACTCTGGTTTATTCGCCAGTGGTGCTGGTAGGAGATGGAACAATATTAAAGCAAATCTTCATCATAACGAGAATGGAAGGAACAGAAAGGGAAGCTTTGTTGAGATGTTACGCGGCTTAGAGACCAAGCTATAACTTTAGTCTCCGTAAAGGACTATGATACACTTGCCTGGGCGTAATTGCTCAAACAACTCATCAGATCGTTGTGGGGATGTAAACGTTGTTTTAGGTGGAGACCGAGGACCTTTAACGTCTGTTGTTCGGTGTTTAGAAGCTCGAGATGCGACCTCACCGAGATGCACATGCTGAGTGGTGACATGATCGAAATTTACAAAGTGTTTCCACTAATGTAGATCCAGGGGGGGCACAATCTCAAGGTGAGGAATTAGCCATTTAGGATCAAGGTGTTTTTTAAGCAGTGTTGCAAATCTCTCGACTTCTCAGTCACAGACCATAGACAATAGACACAAAGTGCTGGTGTAACTCAGCGGGACAGGCAGCGTCTGTGGAGAGAAGGAATGGGTGACGCTTTGGGTCTTCAGACTGAGGAATATTAGTGGCTCCATCTCTTGGACTATCCCTTAGTGTCCATCTCCTGTTATTGTAGATGGCATCGTGGCAGTCGGGAAGCACAACAAAATGCAACCAGGGCCGGCTCTGACTGGGGCAGATTTGAACACAAAAGTGGATCTTTTGAACACTAAAGGTGGGAGCCACGAAAACCGATAGAGACATTAGAAGCAAACAGAACAAAGAACTGTCAGAGACATGTAGCTGAGAAAGGTTTTTATTTCAAATAGCTTAACAATTGGTAATGGAACAAAACAATAAGCCAATGTTCTCGTCTGTAGGGATCTGGTATAAAAACGTGTCATACTTTTGTACATGTTCAGAAATGTAAAAGTGGGCTCATTGTTACTTCATCTCTTGCCCAGCATAAAAACAACTTTACACATGCCTGCCTGCCTGTCTGTCACACTGCAGGAGCTTCCAGGTCAAAGTCACTCAGGATTTCACTGTCTACGGAAGAGTGCTGGTTGTGGAACAAACAATACAGATCGTGGGGAAGACTAAAAGAGTTGCTTTAATCCTAGACTCCATTATCACAACGTGTCCATTTTATCAGTACCTTACCTCAAGTGAGACAGTGGGGCACTACTGTCGTTGGCACAGCAGTCGGAGTTCAACGCGAAAGACCCGGTAACATTTTAGCATCTGTAATGTCCAGAGCAACGTACCGACCCCCCCCCCCCCCCCACACACTTTATCCAGGGGGTTAATAGGGACCAAGAACAAAGCAAAACTGTGCCGAAACCCGCCAGCCTATCACCCTGAATGATTCCTGTAACACCGCTCATTCCAGGCATCCACCATCCTACAGGACACCTGACACTCTCTTTTTCTCACAGAGAGTTGTGAGTCTGTGGAATTCTCTGCCTCAGAGGGCGGTGGGGGCGGGTACTCTGGATGCTTTCAAGAGAGAGCTAGATAGGGCTCTTAAAGATAGTGGAGTCAGGGGATATGGGGAGAAGGCAGGAACGGGGTACTGATTGGGGATGATCAGCCATGATCACATTGAATGGCGGCACTGGCTCGAAGGGCCGAATGGCCTCCTCCTGCACCTATTGTCTATCTAGCATCTATTGTCTATTGAAAACAATTACCCCTACGCAATGGACAGGATTCAGTGAGGGCAACGAACATCAAACGGTCCGGAGTTACAAGTGACATTTTGTGTTACCGAACATCTAATCAGGGAACTGTTTAGTAAACGGCTGGTGTGGGATTGACAGAAGCTCCTTCACACGTGAATGTTTGAATTTCATGCTTAGGGAAAGAATTATTGCTTTAACAATATTAGTTAATAAACAGGAGTTTATTAAATGATTCAGAGCAATGATATAATAATGGCCTAAGATTGTAAACTTGGGGTGAGAGGCAGCTGGCAACCAGACCTTTATCACATACATACATACATACTATATAAACGCCAGGGCAAAGAAAATAAATGAACTTAAATTTTATACCAAGGTAGACAAACATGCTGGAGAAACTCAGTGGGTGAGGCAGCATCTATGGAGTCTGAAGAAGGGTCTCAACCCAAAACATCGCCTATTCCTTTGCTCCATAGATGCTGCCTCACCCGCTGAGTTTCTCCAGCATGTTTGACTCGCATAAATAAAATAACCATTTCTGACAGGCGCAAAATGCAATATTTATGCAGAGGAGAAAAGGAAGTTTAGGTCATTCAGAATGCTTGCACAGCAGAGTGCAGTTGTTAAGAGCACTCTGTTCTCCCTTCCTGACCTCACCATATGAATGTAGACAAACCCAATCCATTGCTCTCCTTTCTAAAGATGGTGAGAGTGGGACAGTGGGGCCTGCAGGACTGGGCAGCTTTTAGCCGGATAAAAAAGGTTGCAATTCAGAAAACAAATCTCGGGCCTCAAGACACGAAGCGTGTAAACTACACAACATCCTTACTTTGTTTTCTAATGGTTCCTCTCCAACATCTAAAAAACTATATACCGGAGGGAGAAATAAGCAGTACTATTTATTCTTCACTGGGAGAAATTCTCTCAGCTCTTTCCATTGGATCTCAATCACAGGGTAATGATCCAAACCAACACATGGTGACTTGGGATAAAGCTACCGACACACAGAAGATAATCCAATACACTGGATATCCCAAAGACACACAAGATGCGGATATAGGTGTGTCAGTCTGACTGGCCGCATGCTGACTGCACCCGTGCATCAGTTGCACATCAGGATGCATTTACTGGGCAGCAAGAATGACATGCATGGCAGTGGCCATGTCAGAGTAGTGACCTGGAAGTCCACCTGAAGCTGACAATAACATATTTACATACGGGAGACAAATCTGATCCCCAAAAACTATAAAGAGAAGCACAAATTATTAACAGGTTATAAAATGAAATAGCTGATGCTGAGAACTGCACTGCTGCCACCCAGCCCACTGAAACCTGTCTCACAAGAACAAAAGCTTCAGTAACATGTTCAAGTGTGAGATGTGCAGAAGACTTGAAATGACCTTCCTAGTGTCACACCAGCCGGCTATCGAGGTGCACAGCTGCCCCAATAAAAAAACATTTCACATCCTTGAATAGCTATTTGTTCCTACTTTTTTTTTGGGGGGGGGAAATCCTCCCTTCTTTTAATCCCAGAGGAAGACGGTGCACTGGATATTCAGCATAATGAATTCTGAAGCAGGTTGATTTGACTGCCCCCCCCCCCCCCCTTGCTGCTGGGTCTGGGCGTCTCTCGAGGGCTTTCTAGTTTTGCACTATGCAGCAGAGTCCAATTTGGGAAAAATGTATCAGAAGCAGGTGGACCCAGCACTGCATCCAGACTGTAGGTCTATCAGTATAGAAGGCAGAAACCTTCTGCACAGCTCAAGTACTGGACAAACAGCACTGGCTCAGTTAGTGACATATTAACAGTAAATGGGCAAGACACTCCCGTTGTTCGATTCCCCTTTTCACTTGCATTCATTTACTCATCCAAATTTTCTTGTAATCGGACGCATTTAATATTTTATTTTTAACAAGTCAACTTTTCTTTTTTGAAAGGTTGCCAATCACTATCTACGTGACAGGAAATGGGACAATGGTTAAGATAGACACAAAATGCTGGAGTAACAGCGAGACCCTTCTTCAGACTCAAGTCTGAGGAAGGGTCTCGACCCGAAAGGTCACCCTTTCCTGCTCTCCAGAGATGCTGCCCGTCCTGCTGAGTTACTCCAGCATTTTGTGCCTATCTTCGATTTAAACCAGCATCTGCAGTTCTTTCCTACACAATGGTTGTTACGAGTTGTGCAGTGGGTACTTGCACTCCAAGACACCATGCTGTGGACTGACCGGATGTAGTTCTGCATCCACAATCCTCCGGTGAAGCGAGTTCCGGATCTCAGCCTAGCAGTGCCAGGGAGACGGTGAGCATCAGCCCGTTTGGATTGCCCTGGACCGAGCAACGGCGACATTGTCGGAGGCCTGGGATCAGGAGTCTGTCCTCTCAGCCTAAGAGTGGTGCATGGCATGGAGGATCTAAACAGACGGGAGAAATAAAAAATGACAACAGAAAGACTGACCGTGAAGCCATCATTCATATCTCAGCAAGTTCTGGAATTCCTGAAAATTCCCAAAGAAATTCCAGAACTTGCGCAGCTGCTGGGGTGGCGGGCGGGAGTGGAGAAGGGCAGAGCTCGCAGAAGGGAGTCAACCTTCCACTGTGACAAATCTTCACTCCAGATTTGTTTCACCAGCGGGACAAAAGTGACTGCTGGACAAGTTCTTCTACTCAATTTGCGTGCAACTATTTGAAAACCTGATGGAATTTAGCAAGCAACTTTTTTTAATTACTTGTTTTTTGACAATGGGGTTCAAAACAATTTCAATTAAGATAAACTGTACAAGTCAAAAACCAACCCGTGCAATACAATAAAATCAATTCATCATCATTTTACATTTACAGTATCATACAGCACACTACCAAAGTATCAGTTGATTGCAGGGCAGAAATAAGTGCATTTAAATCAGAACCGCACACAAATTAAACAAAAGCCCACTGTTTAAAATCTTGGTCCGCTTTTACAGGAAGTTCCAACAGAGCAACTTCAAAAATATTCCCACTTACTCTACTGGGCTAAATGCAGTGAAGGAATATCCAGGGTTGCCATAGCATTACATTTTCTGGGAAGAAAAGCTTGGATTTTAGACTCTGTTAGGAAGAATCAATGGGTCTGAAACCCAGTCCCACCAGATTACAAGCAGCTTTAGTGCTTTCACATTTTGAAACCAGAAAAAAACCCCAGAAATATAACTAACATGGCTACTTTGGGTTCTCACAACTAATTACATTAAATGTCATTCTTAATACTTGTAGTTCTACTAATACAAAAAGAACATTCTACCCAGGGCTTTGATAATGCAACCAGATTGTTTTCAAGAGAGAGTTAGATTTAGCTCTTAGGGCTAATGGAATAAAGGGATATTGGGGAAAAAGCAGGAACGGGGTACTGATTTTAGATGATCAGCCATGATCATATTGGATGGTGGTGCTGGCTCAAAGGGCCGAATGGCCTCCACCTGCTGGTATTTTCTATGTTTCTATGTTCATTCAGCAAGTTTCAAAATGTGAAAGTACATTCTGAAATTAGAGCTAGTTAGCTATCCCTTGACCAGCTAAACGAGGAAGTGATGATTGATCAAACACCCCTTATTCAATCCACTGGGAGTCCAGTTCATGGCTGCGTCCAATATATATTGAAGCTATTAAACATGTGGCAGAAAGCACTGCACAAGTCTCAGGGAAACTGATGGCGAGGATAGAATTTGAATTCAGACCTCTTGCTGGAGGCCAATGTAGAGGCACCAATCCTGTTGGTCAGCATTTTCTCTTTGATCTTTCTGCTGTTACTCTCGTCTTAGTGGTGGGAGAGTTTCACTGCCGTTGTGATTCTTCACTCAAGTGGAACGCGTCATGCGTGAGCAGACTGAGCGATCTCCAACTCACTGTTGACCCCAAGCCCGTTGCCGTCCCAGTGAGATGTGAGACAGTGAGACAGTGCTCTCTCAGAAACTGGACAGGAATAAGGAGCAGGAAGCAAGCCTGGCCCTCGTGGATGCATTCCACAGAGCCAGGCTAGATTGGGTATTGAACCTACATTGAAGGACCCTATTCAACACGATACATCTAATGGATGCAGTTTCAACCCCCGCCCCCCCCCCCCCAACAAAAAAAAGTAATGCACTTACGTTATGCCCTGGATCACTGTTCAAGAAACATTTTGTTCACAACTGAATACTTGCTTGTGCCGCAAGAGGTTTAAACCTTCGAATGCATCAGTCCCTGCAAATTCTTAAGATAGTTACTAGAGCTGTCAGTGCGGTTACTGAGACGTGGGGTTATCAGACTTGCTCTCCTGGCTCGATGGTGCTTTACTGTTCCAGGGACTGCTATTCCCCAAGGCTGGCAAGTTACGGAAGTCGTCCTCGTCATCGATACCATTGGCGGCATCATACTGGCCGTTCTCTAACCGCGTGATTAGACGCTCATCCTCGTCACCGAACTCCCCACCCATTAGTGCTGGCTCACCCACAACCATAACGTCCTACAATGAGTAGGTCGCAGCGATTAAACCACAGCAAAGACCACAAGAGAAAAGCACTTTGTTTCCTCACACTTCAACTCAGCATCAACTGAAGCACTTTCCTTGAATATAACCCAATGATTCTGTACGTACATGTGGAATGGGAGGAATAGGCCCAATTTGGTTTTATCGCTAGACTGTTAGTGTGTGTGTGTGTGTGTGTGTCTGTCTGTCTGCGTGAGTGTGTGTGTCTGTCTGTCTGTGTGCGTGTCTGTCTATGCGCGTGTCTGTGTGTATACGTGTGTGCGTGCGTATCTGTGTGTGCGTGTGCGTATGTGTATGTGTGTGCGCGTGTGGGGAGGTTAGTCCTATTAAATAAAACCAATCGACTAGGTCAAGGTTTTTTTTCCGCTGTCCGAGTTAAGTAATGTGAAAAGTGGTTTCAGCAAGATTCATTTTTTACTCAAATGGATCTTATGCTTATTTACTTCTGTGCAGAAAAATACCATTTAAAAACATTAGCTGAGTCACCTGGCGCATCAGATTGATCATGTGAGCTCATCATAGAATCATAGAAAATAGGTGCAGGAGTAGGCCATTCGGCCCTTCGAGCCTGCACCGCCATTCAATATGATCATGGCTGATCATCCAACTCAGTATCCTGTACCTGCTTTCTCTCCATACCCCCTGATCCCTTTAGCCACAAGGCCACATCTAACTCCCTCTTAAATATAGCCAATGAACTGGCCTCAACTACCTTCTGTGGCAGAGAATTCCACAGACTCACCACTCTCTGTGTGAAAAATGATATTCTCAACTCGGTCCTAAAAGACTTCCCCCTTATCCTTAAACTGTGACCCCTTGTTCTGGACTTCCCCAACATCGGGAACAATCTTCCTGCATCTAGCCTGTCCAACCCCTTAAGAATTTTGTAACGCTCTATAAGATCATATCTGCTTCTCTGAGGGAAGATTCATAAATGGCCTGCCAATGGAGCTCTCTGCATTGGGAACAGCTTTGACCGCTGAGAAAGATCTCACCCCGTTCCACAGCAAGAGAGGCAATGCTCCGCAGCACAGCTAGGAATGGAGGGATATACATCACGTGCAAGCACACTGGATTAGTTTATCTAGACAAGATTGTCGGCAGGTATTGTGGGCTGGAAGGGTTTCTGTGTTGCACATCCTATGTTGTGTGCACCACTTCCTAACCCTATTTCACACGAGGTTAATTTAATAAAGTTCCAATATTTTCTTCTCAATGCCCTGAACTTTATACCCATATGTGCTGAGAACATTTGCTGGGAAAACTTAGATTTGCATAGAACCTTTCATGCAAGGTTCCAAAGTGCTTTACAGCCAATTAAACTAATCTCCTCTGCCGAAGAAAGACAAAAAGCTGGAGTAACTCAGCGGGACAGGCAGCATCTCTGGAGAGAAGGTAGGGGTGACGTTTCGAGTCGAGACCCTTCTTCAAGCTGAAGAAAGTCACCCATTCCTTCACTCCAGAGATTCTGCCTGTCCTGTTGAGCTACTCCAAAGTTTTGGGTCTACCTTCGGTGTAAACCAGCATCTGCAGTTCCATCCTACACACAATCTCCTCTGCTTGCAGGTTATGACTAGTTTAAGGAAAGCATTGCATGTACATGTTGTTAAGGCATCTTTTCTGAGTCCAGTTGAAATGCAACAAAAAAACAACTCACTGGGTCACTAGCCGAGCCAAAATGCCGACCATTCCTTTGCCTCCACAGATGCTGCTTGACCCTCGAGGGTATTCCATCAGTTGTTTATTTGCTGCAGATTCCTGCATCTGTAGTTGTTTGTCTCGTGGATCATGATGTTGCGTGGATTATAATGTACGTGTATGATAATGTTTTGTTCTAATCAGTCATCAATGCCCCACACCCATGCAGTGTTGATAGTGTTACTGGCACCCTACCAATTCCTACTGATTCCCCTTTTGTGTTGGGATCACGTCAGGCCTCTACACAACTGACAATTGAATATCTTGGATGCTTATGGATACAAATTGGACATAAAAACATACAAATCTCAAATATGCTGGACAACCCATCTACCAAATTTCAGCTACACTTGATGTCTGTTTAGGGTGCAGCTCTAACGTGTCCATCTTCTTTGCACTCATCATTCAATGTCCATTTGTTACAATAATTTGTTCAGGAAAGCTTTTTTTTAAAGTCTGGAGTTAACTCAATTGTACATGAAGTGGGAGAGAGGTAGTTGTGATCTGGCCATTAACTTTTTTCATCGGGTTCAATTCCTGTTACCTTTCTAGGGCAGGGTTACATCAGGGACGAGTTTGACCTCCAGTATCATGCCCCCCTCCCCCCATTCCCCCACCACCCCAGGGTAGCCCACACCGATATTCATGACTAGGGCTTATCTGGATTATTCCAAAGTTATAAAGAGCAACACTGTGCATAAAAGTTTATTTTAAAAAAAGGCTTTTCTGTGTAAAAAGTACACCAGTAACTGGCCAAAATCTGACCTGAAAGCTAAATGACCTTAACCCTGTGCAAACTAGGTGTCAACATTTTTGGACTGCTACATAGCCTGACCCAGTAACTCACTGCTTAATTCTGCAAGGGCCAAATCTGGAGTTAAAAATAGTCCAGAGGTCAGAATTACCACTGATCAACCACTGACAGCATTCCTCGGTTTGTCTCTCTCCCATAAAAGAACAAGCTATGAGCTTTAAACGTCTGATTTTCAAAGTGCAGAGTTAAATGCTGATGGGTTGCAGGCCATTCAAAGTCTCTCAGCCCCATTACCAAAGCAGGCACGGATAGAATCAAAGGCTGGTTTTTGATTCAAGGAATAGAACTTATTTGGTTAGATTCGGGGGAAATCCTAACAGTATTAAAATGATCCCTTTAAGTAGGTTTGTACCCCTCTATATCTACAACATGGAGGATAAGACGA
Organism: Raja brachyura; assembly: GCA_963514005.1. The sequence goes on from OY740815.1 coordinate 1,469,336, forward strand.
AAACCAATCTTCTGAGTTTTCGAAGCAGTCTGCCTTGTCCCCAGCTGCCGAGACCCACCTATTGTCTAATAACGTTCTACTTTGGCCCAGTGCCGGAGCAGGGTTACATACCAAACCCTTTTAGCTCAGCAAGTTACTCTCAGGCTGAACCTGTAAGAGAAGAGGGCAATCTTAATCAAAAGTTGGTCTTGCCAAACTCATTCTCTACTTATTCGCCACATGCAATTCCTCAGCAGAGTTTATTTGGGAGTTTGTTTTTTTAAATAGTTGAGAATGACTTGAATTTTTTTTAAGATATTTTATTGAAAGTAAATTGCAGAAATCTGCTGTGTTCTTTAGCAAAGGCTTGGCGTGGTCAATTGTTGTTCCCCTGTTCTACAATAATGACTTGCAAGACTATGTGAATTTCAATCAATCCCAAGGAGTGTGGTCAATGTTGTCCGTGATACTGATCACTCAAGTCCACCACTCTCATTGCAATGTTCGCTAGTAACACATGTTAATTGTTACTGTATAAAGTACCAAGATGGACTGAACATTGACTGCAGGATCTTACTAATCCAGAATGAGGAAAGGAGCCAATGATATTACTTCGAACGTGGACACAAACTGCTGGAGTAACTCAGCGGGTGAGGCAGCATCTCTGGAGAGAAGGAATTCCCGACCCGAAGCGTCGCCCATTCCTTCTCTCCAGAGATGCTGCCTCACCCGCTGACTTACTCCAGCATTTTGTGTCCACCTTCGATTTAAACCAGCATCTGCAGTTCTTTCTTACACAATCATATTACTTCTCTCTGTACAGACTGATTGATCAAATGATTCTTATAGTAGTCATCAATCTCATTGAATTTCATGGAAGCCTTTGGTGACACAAACTGGGCCTTGCAGGATGAGTGATGAAAATGTTGTCCCCGTAATACAAGAATAGTAGCCAATCAACCCACAACTCTGACTGATCAACAACCTATTAACGTCCCTGGCAGCTGAGAGTTTAGCACAGCCAAACCATTCAGGATCTGGGACTCACTGACTTGCCCTCTACCTGCGCTGTAACCAAGATTGCTGCTGCTATGTGCAACTTATCGGCCACACACACCATTAAATTAGTTCAACTGATCTGCACTGAAAAAGGAGCCACTATCACTGTTTTTCAGTTTTCGAGCATCCCCCGCTCTAGCACTCATATACCTACGTATACCTAACCCTCATTGCAGAGTAGGGCTTTAAGGCAGCGAAAAAATAAGGTGGGGACAATTCAGATTAAAAGGGAAATTGCAACTGGAGATTAAAAGATCAACAGGAGTGATGGTTCTGCATTGCTTTAGATCAGTGAGTGCTTGTGGTTTTTAGTAGCAGTGTAAAGGTATAATTCATAAATCTCACCATGTAAAGAACACAGCAGGTCAGTACTACACCGAAAACAGACACCTCCATAAACCTTACTTCCCACACCTTAGAACATTTAGGGTTAGGACTAATGAAACGTTCGCCACGGTTGTTAGAAAGCTAGTACAAGCGACTACCTACAGCTTCACAAAGGGCAGCCTCCATCTCCAATCACAAACTGTTGGGTGTGCTTGAAGATGGCTTCAATGTTTGAAGGCCAGTCAGCTGCCAGAGAGGGGAGGATGTAAGGGGGTCAAAGCGGGCTGGTTAGCTTCCCCATCTATATAGACAGCTCAAGCCCAGCCCCGCACATGAATCCAGCAGACCTGTTTACACAGCACTCACACCATGGTTACAACAAAGAACTTTATTGCCTTCCCTCACAGTGGGAAACGTTGATTCCGCTGTGTGGGGTTGTTCATGTTAAACTCTATCGTGTATTCTGTTCTTTGTATTCATATGACTGCAGCGTAACTCGAATCTCACTGTACCAATTGGTGCATATGATAATAAATGTAAGTTGATTTTCCATTCAGACCCCAAAATGCTTGGCTTTTCTTACTTATTTTCCAAAAGGAATATGTTGCCGAGTTAGGCCTAGGGTTCTGAAGTAAATGACAACACCTTAAGTATGAAATCAGGCAACTCTATTTATCAGGATGTTATATTGTCAGGGTTCATGCTCTAGTTGGGCTAGCATATCATTTATCTGTTCCCCGACTTTATTTTCCTAATTAATCCAAAGAACCCTTTTACAGTTTACAAGGCCATCTTTGATGAGTTGCATATGAACTGTAACTTAATTAAATTTCACCACTATCCTCACCACAACTTCAACTATTTTTTTCCCCATTGTATATTAGTGTTGTCAGGTTGGGGGGGGAGCTCCCCCCGCCACGGGTACCATGTAATCCCGTGTAATCCTGTGCTACCTGCTCCATGGTCAGGTAGTCGGCGACTAAACCGTCTCCCCCACCTAGTTTGCCAGGTGAGGAGGGGGCTGTGGACCCCCAGCAGGACCAAAAACAAGAGCTGTCAAAGGGCGGATGAGCTCCTAGCCAGCCAACGGCCATCCACACTTCAGTAGAAGTTGCGATCACTGTCGTACACGGCATTGGAAGGAATAATAATAAAGCACACACACACCAGCGGCGGATGCCCGCAGGAACCGGAGGACGGAGACGTATGGTGCGTCCGTCACCGTTCCCGTCGGAAACCAGCACCACTGTGTGGCTAATATTTTGAACAATGATGAATCCTCTACTGCAATAGCAGTGTCAGGGTTATGTGGAGAAGGCAGAAGAATGGGGTTAAGAGGGAAAGATAGATCAGCCATGATTGAATGATGGAGTAGACTCAATGGGCATCTAACTCCTTTTCCTAACACTCTCTAGCCTCAACTACCCACCTTCCTTTGACTGTAGCCTCACAGGCACCGTAGTTTGCTCCTTATAGCTTTGCCAAGCATCTTGTGAAACTTATACTCGAGGTGTACTATCGAACGGCCCACGAATAATCAGCCTTTTGACGATTTTAACCAAAGGTGCAGCTGCAAAGTTGTCCCAGAGATCTGAGATTCTACTCTGCAGGAAGCTACATAACTTGCTAAATTACATTTCAAACTTCAGCTGCGATTGCCCTTTGAACCGGAATACTCCCACCTGCCAATGATGGTTCTACAGATTGCTCCTAATCTCATCTCATCAACGTTTATTAATGCTGATAACGCAGCAGCCAATATTATGGCCAGCTTGCATAGAGGTGCGTGTGCAGGGGTTGGCTCGCCACAATCTACCTCTGCCACAGCACTGGCCCAGCTCACAGCGCTGGAGACCCGGGTTCGATCCTGACCTTGGGTGCTGTCAGTGTGGAGTTTGCATGTGCACCCTGTGACCACGTGGGTTTCCTCCGGGTGCTCCAGTTTGCCACCACATCCCACAGACACGTGGGCTGGTGGTTAACTGGCCTCTATAAATCGCCCCTAGTGTGTCGGGAGTGGATGGGAAAGTGGGATAACATGGAGCTAGTGTGAACGGTTGATGGCCCACGAGCACTCGGTGGACTGATGAGCCTGTTTCCGTGTTTATCTCCAAACTAAACGTCAAAGGCAGCATCTATAGAGCAAAGGAAAACGTCGCCTATTCCTTCGCTCCATAGATGCTACCTCACCCGCTGAGTTTCTCCAGTATTTTTGTCTACCTTTGATTTTCCCAGCATCTGCAGTTCCTTCTTAAACACACATTTATATTATGATTGCTGTTAATTTAACTGTTCCACATTAACTGGACATGATGCTTGTCCACTGCATATACATTCTGTAGTAGGAAAGAAACTAGAGATCTAATCCAAGACAGAAAGCATAAGTGATAGGAGCAGAATTAGGCCATTCGGCCCATCAAGTCTACTGCGCCATTCAATCATGGCTGATCTACCTCTCCCTCCTAACCCCATTCTCCTGCCTTCTCTCCATAACCCCCCGATACCCGTACTGATCCAAACTCCACCTCAATGATCCAGTGGACCTGTTGCTTGTCAAACTGCCCAAACTCACCCCTAGCGTGTGTAAAGAGGCCCGCTGGATGCACAGTGTTAGTGACAGTCAAGACAGTGCTCAACACGTTTGGAGAAGGATGCTTACAGGTACCTGAGTGGACAGACTGAAGCCTGTGGCCGGGCTGCTCTTCCTTTTGCTGCCTCCACTGCTGGTACTGGATGCCCCTACACTGGCCACGTTGCCTCCAGACTGTTTCCTCTTTCGCCGCTTAGCGGTCGGCGGTCGGACAGGTTCGGCTGCGTGAAGACAAGAAGAAAAGCCGAACAGCAATTGCAAATTATTATGTGCGACGGACATTAGTTCCCCAGTGATGGAGCACAAATGGTCATTAATATACACTTTCAGCAAATGGGTGAAAGATGGTCTGAAGTAAATACTTCAGTCTGAAGAAGGGTCCCGAATCAAAACCTCCCCATCCATGTTCTTCAGAGATGCTGCCAGGTATTGCAGATATTCCCAGGCACTGGTCGCTTGTACCCCGGCCACTCCCTCTTCTCCCCTCTCCCATCAGGCAAAAGGTACAGAAGTGTGAAAACGCACACCTCCAGATTCAGGGACAGTTTCTTCCCAGCTGTTACCAGGCAACTGAATCATCCTACCACAACCAGAGAGCGGTCCTGAATTGCTATCTACCTCATTGGTGACTCTCAGACTATCTTTGATTGGACTTTACCCGCTTTACCTTGCACTAAACCTTATTCCCTTATTCCCTGGTTTCGATCGTAACCATGTGCTGTCTTTCTGCTGACTGATTATCACGCATCTTTTCACTGTACCTCGGTACACGTGACAATAAACGAAACTGAACTTTCTACAGATATACGCCCAGCTGCCGGCAGTCTGACGCCTCCCCTCTGCACCTTCAACCACTTACCAGGGGGTGCCACCATCCGCTGCCACTTCTGAAACAGGCAGGTCTTCAGACAGTCGCGAGGGCTAAGGTTATAGGTCTTGTGCCTGGACATGAGTTCCTGCATTGGCTCCAAAATGACACAAAGCTGGGTTGAACAAAAGGAAAACAGAATTCACATAATCAGACCAAGAATTCTGAAGGTTAGACCAAGTGCGTTATTGGAGCAAAGTCCTGAGCACAAGCTGCGTTGCAGTTATCTGTAACTGAAGTTTCCTGCACTTCCATTACATGTCACTCATACGAGTTAAACTCCACGGAAAATGATTCTGCCACAAATATGATCGATTAATATAAATCTTCAGGTTTGGGAAGATTACCGTTGTCCACCTGGGTGATTCCAGGGTTTGAAAAATTCTACAACTGTTTCCACACTGTATCGCTCTATGACTTTCTGAGACAGACTGGGCTCCTGCTTTTTCATCACACTTACCCTGAGGTAGTTGAGAGTGAAGTTTGAGAGGCCAGAGCGGGTGATGCTGTTGGATAGCTGTTCCAACATTGGAGGATCCTGGGCCTGAAAGAAACAAGGTGACGGGGTCACAAACACCAAATTACAAGATCGTTAGCCGTACATTTCATAACAACCACAAGTTAATATTTCATTTAACAAAAATAATATTTTGGGACCCATAAAGGGCCTGTCACACGTACGCAATTTTTTCGGTGACTTGCCGGCACCCGTCATAGTCGCAGCAGGTCACCGAAACATTTCAACATATTGAAAATCTAACGGTGACCAGAAAAAGGTGCGAGTACTCACCACCAAACACCGCGGTCGCAGGGTGACGCCTGTATGGTCGTGAGTAGTCGCCCAAATAGTCGTACCTTTTTCTGGTCGCCGCTGGATTTTCAACATTTTGAAAATATTCGTCAACCTGCTGCGCCTATGACAGTGCCGGCAAGTCAGCGAAATAATCACGCAAGTGGGACAGGTCCTTCAATGCTATTACAACCAAAGACCCATCTTTATGAAATAAACTTAGAATTTCAAGTAGGCCAGAATGGGTTAAATGACCTTTTGGGTATAATACTGTTAAGGGTATGGGAATATAATATGTGGAGTACAACAACAATCCTTTGTTATTCTTTAACCCCCAAGCATTCCAGAAAGCTGAGCACTTCAATAATTTTTCAGGCTCAGTCATTAGTACTCTACAAGTTTCATGAAGCACACAAGAGTTAGATATAACACCATCGCTCATACTCTACAAAAGGCCAATAACATGGAGCAAAGACGGATTTCTTTGCAGTTATTATCTTTTGATCTCAGAGCACCCAGCAGCCGCTCTGTGTGAAACGCGCCATTTATTTACCATTTCTCAATCAGCTCACATTACCATTTAAATTTCACTGTGCCGGGTTGCAAAATCCAGCAAATCAAAAATGTCACGTGATTAATAAAATTGACTTTGACTTTAATTAGTTGAATGATTTATTGAAATTTAAAATTATGATGAATTGAATTAATTTTACAAGTATTTTCTTAATATGCCGAAATTCAATGCTGCCAGCAACAACAAAATAATGCCAAAATTACGCAGACATGAAGGAATTTATTTTTGGACGCGAGTCCTTATTGACTGAGATACTCTATTAAGGGCAGCATTCTTTCAGAGCATCAGACCACACCTGGTCCTGTGGATTAAGATGAATGCTTTTTCGTGAGGGTACACACTGATACAACCTCTAAAACGTTTAACATTATTATTTCGCTTGTGAAATATTTAGCTTGGTTTAAGTTTAGAGGTACAGCATGAAAACCGGCCCTTTAGCCCACCCAGTCCACGCCGACCAGCGATCCCCGCACACTAACACTATCCTACACACACCACGCAATGTACAATTATTCCAATCCCATTGACCTACAAACCTGTACATCTTTGGAGTGCGGGGGGAAACCAAAGATCTCGGAGAACACCCACGTGGATCACAGGGAGAACGTACAGACTCTGTACAGACAGCACCCGGAGTCAGAATCGAAGCTGGATCTGAGGCATCAACACTACCGCTGTTCGTTTATTAATCGTGCTTACTGTCACCTCATTGACGATATAAAAAAAGCACCGAGTGAGACTTCCCGGATTAAACCACATATAAATAAAACTGCAATACTCACGTGTGTCGCGAGGATGCTGCGTGACAGCAGCTCGCGGTTTTGTCTGATATTAAAATGCCAATTCTTTATGCGCATCAAATCATCAAAGGTAAACTCCAGGTAAAGACGACCTTCTGTGCACACCTGAGGAAACAAGCAAGCAAAGACAAGCTAAAAAACAGCTCGTGTGCAGGAAAGAACTGCAAATGCTAGTTTAAATCGAAGGTAGGCACAAAATGCTGGAGTAACTCAGCGGGACAGGCAGTGTCTGTGGAGAGAGGAAATGGGCGACGTTTCGGGTCGAGAACCTTCTTCAGACTAAAAACCAGCTCACCTCACTACTCTTTATTTTGTCAAGACTACTGTGTTTTTTCAAATTTGCTCTCTGCTGGCTCCTAAATACAAAACATAATTCTTATTCTGCAGCCTTGTTCTATTGAAACCAAACCTTTGTTGATTCATTGTCTTACAATTTCAACCAGAATTCTCAATTAAAAACCAAACAAGAATTTAAACTAAAAAGTTGTTTAATACTTACAAATACTGTCAGAATACGTTTCGGGTCCAGACCCTTCTTCAGACTGCAGTCGGCTTCTTCAGACTGAAGAATGGTCTCGACCCGAAACGTCACCCATTCCTTCTCTCCAGAGATGCTGCCTGCCCCGCTGAGTTACTCCGGCATTGTGTGTCTACGCCCTCCTGGTTCATTATCTGTGTGCACACGGGAATAGCAAGAACTCAGACCACCCACCATTGATGGATGTACCTGCTTGTCCTACCTTGGTGAAGATAGGTTTGCTGTGTAGTGTGACCATGCTGCACAGATCACAGTCCAGGATCACCAGGTTGCCATGGAATGATTCTTTTGAGTGCTTCAGGTTAAAATAAAGATCGGTCGCTCCGCCATCAAAGATGCTACGAAAATAGCGAGGGATCAGGGTCCGCCCAATTGCTTAGAAATAAGAGACAAAAACTGATAAGTTACAAGATTGTAAACCAGGTTTTATCTTACAATGAACTTTAAACAATCTAACGTTCTGCGGTGGGCTGGGATTTTCCAGCTGCTGTGGGAATAACAACAAACAGCTGGAGGAAATCAGCAGGTCAGTCAGCATCCGTGGATGGAAATCTGTATGTCATGTTGTCACTAGCGGGCAGAGCACCAAGGCAAATTCCTTGTATGTGAATTCTTGGCCAATAAACATTCAAGTGGACAGGTAATGTTTCAGCTTGACCCGCTGAGTTGCTCCAGCCGCGTCTTGTGTTCAAGGCTGCAAGACATTTACCACCACTCACTACATCGGCCTGTGATCGCCACCTGCCACCAGAAGAGCACGGTGACATATCTCAAGGACTACAGACCAGTGGCACTCATGTCCTTTGTGATGAAGGGCTTTGTGAGAGCAGTTATGACCCAAATCAACTCCTATCTCAGTGAAAACTTTGAGCCACTTTGATTTGTCTACCCTCACAACAGATGGTCAGCTTTGCTCAGTCATCACAGGTACTGACCTCCCCACTGTCGAGAGGATGTACAGGGAGCACTGTACCATCAGATTCCCACACCACCCTGGCCACACTACAACCTACAACCATGGGGATAAAAGTAAGGCAGCCTGAGAATTGTTACCTCCAGTTTCAAGAACAGCTTCCTCCCATCAACCACGAGGTCTCTGAACGACCCTGCACGATGCTACCTCAGCCTCGATCCACTATGAACTTTACACTACTGTGGTTGTGAGACGTACTTTGGTTTTTGCACTTTCATGGTCTAGTTTACAGATAATTCATTGTACATTTATTTGTTGTTCCTCCTCCAACGTGCCTGTAAAATTGCCGCAAGTAAGACGTTCACTTTCCTCCCACACTGTTGAGTGCATTGGGCAGCAAGCTTTCGCCATCCTGTCCGGTCATGTGCGACGTCTCCCACCCTCGATAGGTTTGCGTCCCGGGCTTCCAAATCCTTCTGGAATGTTCGCCTCCATGTGGGTTCCGGTCTGGTTGCCATGTCATTGCTATCTTAGGTGCATGCTCTGGTGACATTCTGAGTACATGTCCTACAAATTACATCTGTTGCAGCTCAAATGACAACGAAACACTTTTGTATCGATGTACAGGATATTTGTAAATGTCATTTTACGATACTTGACCAGTGATTCATGTTTATTCATGCTAATCTTTGAGCCGTGACATTATAACACAGCCTTCCTTGGTTAACTGCTTCATTGCATGGATTCTCAAATTGACATTGCCGTAATTTGTTTGACATGTTCAGGGTATAGAGTGATACAGTGTGGAAACAACTTGCCCACACCGGCCAACATGTCCCAGCTGCACTCATCCACATCATATCCATGTACCTGTACGATACATGGATACTAGGAAATACTCACTGTATCGTTTTGGTCCATCTTCCAAGCAGCAGGCCACAGTTAATACTGCATCATCTTCAAAAAATTCAGCGGTGAATGAATCCCACCAAAGGTTGTCACATTCCTGGAGGGAGAAAACAAAAATCACACCAACAGTGTAGTCATCCTTAACATGTGTTGAATAAAGAACCCAAACAACATGTTGAACTGCCATCTGATGCAGGAAAGCACAACAATGAAATTAAAAGAGAAACACTGAGGTATGCAAGCTGTTATCCCTTCAACTACAATGAGAGGCTGAGTTTGTGGGCAGCTGAATACTGGAAACATTTCTTGTAAGACTTGTCTCAATTCCAAACTCCGTAAACCACGACCACCAGACTAAATAATGGTTTCTTCCCAACAAACATCAAACCCTTAAACACGATGGCGCAGCAGTAGAGTTGCTGCCTTACAACGAATGCAGAGCCTGAGACCATGGTTTGATCCAGTCCACGGGTACTGTCTGTACGGAGTTTGTACATTCTCCCCATGGGTTTTCTCCGAGATCTTCAGTTTTCTCCCACACTCCAAAGACATACAGGTTTGTGGGTTAATTGGCTAGGTAAATGTAAACAAACTGTCCCTAGTGGGTGTAGAATAGTGTTAATGTGCGGGGGTCGCTGGTCGGCACAGACCCAGTGGGCCGAAGGGCCTGTTTCCGCACTGTATCTATAAACTGACTAAACTATGAACTTCTATGAACTATCTTTGGTTGCACAAAAGGGCTTAGTGTATTTTTGCATTTGTGTTATAGTTATTAATTTTTTGAATTTGCATTCATTTAAAATAATCTGTGTTTATTAAGTTTTACATCGCAGCAAGAATTTCATTGTTCTGGTGTTAGTACATATAACAATTAAACACTCTCGACTCTCAACTCTTGAAATATAGTCTTGATGTTGAATTGAGTATGAAAGACTTTGCACTGTGAGTGCACATAAACATAACTGAATATTCCAACCTGCCAGCCTTACACTGATACCCGTCAATCTATGAAAGCTAACATCCAAACTGGACTTCAACCCACTTGTTGGCAAAGTACTTGTGCTTCACTGCGTGGGGGAGCTGCCTTGTGGTGCCTCTATTTATTGTCCAGACTCACAAACAAATATGGACAGACATTATTACCATGACACTTTCATAATGTTTATTGTGGCCTTGTCAAACATAGGTTCAGCACTACACGCTGCGAATCCCAGTTGTGGAGACACTGGTATCGCTGTCTCGTTGTAGGACATTGATCACTCTTTTATTCTGGATTTTAATTCATGTATTGTGGGGTTTTTAAATATATAATTGATGCTGCTTTTATAAGTGATATACTAAGATTTTTTAAGTACTTTATGATATTTTTTAACATGCATTTGTATGTAATGTTGTCCCTTGTCTGGATCTTGAGTCCAAAATAAAGTTTATTATTATGATTATAAAAATGGGCAAGAGCAGAACATTCTAAAAAATATATTCAAATTGGTATTTCCTGCAGGCAACGTCTCCTCCTGATGGGATGGATACAAGATGGGTTAGTCTCAACTTCTATGGGCCTTCCTCCAACTCAACCAGTTCAGATCCCCATCTCTCTAGGTGGTCACTTTGCTATTTATAATACAAGCTCAACTAAACCCAATGGTTTAGCTCAACTATCAACTTCTCTGGTTGGACTAAGGACTTTGAGTTGATTTTGTGGTTATAGAAACATAGAAACATAGAAAATAGGTGCAGGAGTAGGCCATTCGGCCCTTCGAGCCTGCACCGCCATTCAATGTGATCATGGCTGATCATCCAACTCAGTATCCCGTACCTGCCTTCTCTCCATACCCCCTGATCCCTTTAGCCACAAGTGCCACATCTAACGCCCTCTTAAATATAGCCAATGAACTGGCCTCAACTACCTTCTGTGGCAGAGAATTCCAGAGACTCACCACTCTCTGTGTAAAGAATGTTTTCCTCATTTCGGTCCTAAAGGAATTCCCCCTTATCCTTAGACTGTGACCCCTTGTTCTGGACTCCCCCAACATCGGGAACAATCTTCCAGCATCTAGCTTGTCCAACCCCTTAAGAATTTTGTAGGTTTCTATAAGATCCCCCCTCAATCTTCTAAATTCCATCGAGTACAAACCGAGTCTATCCAATCTTTCCTCATATGAAAGTCCTGACATCCCAGGAATCAGTCTGGTTATCTATTTATTGATAAGCTAATATACAGCTCTGACGATATAGCTTCTTTAAACACTTACTGAACAACTGGCTTGGAATGACTCACCTCTGTCCAGTTCTGGAGCCGCTTGTTGAGTTGATAGATCCTATACTCTGGCTGCGACATATAAGGTGTGTGTCTTCTGAAATTGTAGGAATGAAAAACTGTGAAATGGGTCCAGAATATATATTACCCCCTAGAAATATATACCTGCTACTGAAGAGTATTATATGAATTAAAGAACCATAACAAAAAAAAAATGATGATATTGAGATAGTAGCTGACTATGAAAGCAATTGTGTATTTGATATTATACTTTGAACCGGGAAACATGGTTCTGATTTTCACTGCACTCACAATGTACAGCAGATATACAGCTGGTTTGTTTGTAAAAATATCACAGACAAGGTCTATAAACAGTCGGTGCACCAGCAGAGATCTACTTTTTGGGCAAATTCACACTGAATTGCTTTACTGGCAGAAGTAAAATCACAGACGTTAAGATTTTAAAGTATATATCATATAAAGTATAGAGGTCACAAATGTGGATATGTAACAAATGAAAGGTCCCCTCCTGCAGAGATACATCAAAGACACCAAACAACGGAACCAAAATGTCCTTACCCAATACTGGGCTCCGGATATGTAGGAGGATAAGACGGAGTCGGACTACAAATGAAGATGAAAGTGGTGACGTTAATTGCTGCTGCACTCAGTACCAGTATTTTCATTTAAAGATAACATTCTGTACTTTTCCTGGGCCATGCACTCCCACAAAGCTGAGCACAGGTAGCAAGCCATCCCCTGAGAGCGGAGGCCGTGCCACTCTGAACTGGTCAATAAGGAAGATGCTGGACATATGTTATGGACGGTGAACGGAAAGATACAGATCCCTCAGAGTTAAGTCTACAATTTGATAGATTAAATGTCGAAACCCATGACCAAATGTGAGTGCACACTCCCAGCATTCCCAATGTTGCAAGCCATTCCTGCAGGACTTTCTCTTCCAATTCTGACTAATAGAGAAAATAGTAAGCAAAAGGCATTCAATATATGCACACCAAATGAAAGAAAATCTCTGTCAACAGAGACTGCCCATTAAAAATTCAACAGTAAGCTCTAATTGAGCAGCCTTTGTTTATGGTATTAAAATATTCATATTTATGTACTGTCGCCAAATTTGACACTGCACTGCTTGCATTGCTGATCCGCACTGAGCTGAGAACTAAATATTAACAGCAAGCTGGATTCAAATATAGTCTGCAACAATACTCTACACTTTCCACGTGGAATCCAAATATTCTGCTATCACAATTTCAAAACAACTCCAGCCTAGGATTCCTTTTAAGGCATCAAAGTTTTGAACGATTAATCAAATGACCACACACTCAAACTGCAGACAAACCACGACTAAGCTTTATATAACCATATAACAATTACAGCACGGAAACAGGCCATCTCGGCCCTTCAAGTCCGTGCCGAACAACTTTTTTCCCTTAGTCCCACCTGCCTGCACTCATACCATAACCCTCCATACCCTTCTCATCCATATGCCTATCCAATTTATTTTTAAATGATACCAACGAACCTGCCGCCACCACTTCCACTGGAAGCTTATTCCACACCGCTACCACTCTCTGAGTAAAGAAGTTCCCCCTCATGTTACCCCTAAACCTCTGTCCCTTAATTCTAAAGTCATGTCCTCTTGTTTGAATCTTCCCTATTCCCAAAGGGAAAAGCTTGTCCACATCAACTCTGTCTATCCCTCTCATCATTTTAAAGACCTCTATCTAGTCCCCCCTTAAACTTCTGCGCTCCAGAGAATAAAGACCTAACTTATTCAACCTATCTCTGTAACTTAGCTGTTGAAACCCAGGCAACATTCTAGTAAATCTCCTCTGTACCCTCTCTATTTTGTTGACATCCTTCCTATAATTGGGCGACCAAAATTGTACACCATACTCCAGATTTGGTCTCATCAATGCCTTGTACAATTTTAACATTACATCCCAGCTTCTATATTCAATGCTCTGATTTATAAAGGCTAGCATACCAAAAGCTTTCTTTACCACCCTATCTATATGAGATTCCACCTTCAAGGAACTATGCACGGTTTTTCCCAGATCCCTCTGTTCAACTGTATTCTTCAATTCCCTACCGTTTACCATGTACGTCCTATTTTGATTTGTCCTGCCAAGGTGTAGCACCTCACATTTATCAGCATTAAACTCCATCTGCCATCTTTCAGCCCATTTTTCCATCTGGCCTAAATCAGTCTGTAGACTTTGGAAATCCTCTTCATTATCCACAACACCCCCTATCTTGGTATCATCTGCATACTTACTAATCCAATTTACCACCCCTTCATCCAGATCATTGATGTACATTGATTTAGTAACTAACTAATCTGCATTGATTTAGTAACTAACTAATCTGCAATAAATGCTAGGGGGAATGTCCAATATATTGTAAGGCTCTGTTCAAAACCATACCAAGAGGGCTGTCAAAGTAGAAAGAACAAATGTTTAAGAAACATTTAGACAGGTACAAGGAGGGATATGGGTCAAACGCAGGCTGGTGGGACGAGTGTAGATGGGGCATGTTGGTCAGCGTGGGCAAGTTGGGCCAAAGAGCTGTAAGACTCCCGGATTCTATGATTATCAATTACAGATTTGGGCAGATATAGGGCAGATGGAGTTTAATCCAGACAAGGGTGTGGTGTTGCACTTTGGAAGGACGTGCTGCCAGGAGCGGGGGCGGTAGGAGATAGTGGCATTTAAAGGGCTTTTAGAAAGGCACAAGAATATGCAAGGATTAGAAGAGATGCATCAGGTGCGGGCTGAAGGGATTTATATAATTAGGCATCACATACGGCACAGATATCATGGGCCTAGGCGGTTTGTTCTTGTGCTATGCTGCATATTACACACAGTGGACTGTAAGTGGCCAATTCTCAATCCTAATGCTGAACGCCTCATCCTTTACTAAATTCAACATCATTAAACGACAATAACACCAGCTAGTCACATATATTGCAGCAGCCCATTTCACAGGCACCTGGTACAATCTGCTTAGCAACTTGCTAAAAGTAACACTGGCTCCGTCGTGAAACGAAGAACTTGTCTCGATTCAAAATCTGCAATCTGGCCTCATTTAACTTACACCTGCAAGCATTCTTGGATAACAAGGTGTAACAACAAATTGCATACGTTATAGCACAGATGCAGGTTATGTGATGTTGGAGCTCATGTATTCACCCACCACCACCCCTTCACCCTATCTCCTACCCATTTTCCCTTAGGTGTGCATCTAGCTGGTCTTCAAAGGTTCAACACTATTCCCTTAAACTCCAGGTGACCTCTACGTTACATTGTAGGATGATCCTACAAAACAGTCCGTATGGAGATATTCTGGAACGCAAAGCCACATAAAAAATAAATGTGTCTATCTGTTCAATTTACTTGCCCCACATGAAATTCCAGCTGATTTTATTCTGCATCTCAAATTTTTGTGCAATGATCTGTACATTTCTGGGTAAATTTCTCTGACCTGAACCGTTATAACACATGGCTCAGCGTTACTTGCAAACCTTTCTGCATCCAGGCTGAAGAAGCTTCTGATAAATTACTTTATAGGTTTATCTGCCTTGCATTAGCTCTGCTGTAGGAATGTTCCATTGGACCTTCTCACTATTTTAACTGGCCTGTGCTAAGCTGTCCCTGTTCTTTTGTTTTGCACCAGCCTGATCTTGCTTTCCCCATTTCTGGCCTTGTCAGCCTTGTAAAACTTGACGATATCTGCTTCAGTTGGACGGCAACAGACCCCATTGTGAGGGAGCAAGGAACTTCAGTCACATCTGAGTCAAATGATCCTGGCTTTCAGCCTCTATCCTGGTTGACAGTCACATATTACTCTCAAACACCATCCTTCTGGAAGACACAGCTAATAAATGGAAAGAAGCAGACGGAGACGAGATAACAATCCAGCAGCAGAACGCTCTGTTTGACCCACCCGAGATCTCGGTCCAGCATGGCTCCCTCAGTCTCCGGAATGCACTTCAGGTTGGAAAATTAGTGAAATGGATTTGAGCAAGAAACCTTGACGCGTAACCTAAAACAGACAAAGACATAAATCAGGCAAACGGACACAACTGACTTCCTTTCATCACTACATTGTAATACATCAGCAGTTCCAAAGTTTTACTGACAGAAAGAAGCTGAGGAGACCATGACCACAGATTTTCTTCATCAGGATTTAAGCGAGAGTTAGATAGAGCTCTGGGGCTAGTGGAATCAAGGGATATGGGGAGAAGGCGGGCATGGGTTATTGATTGGGGACGATCAGCCATGATCACAAAGAATGGCGGTGCTGGCTCGAAGGGCCTCCTCTTGCACCTATTTTCTATGTTTCTAGAAATGAGCTATAGAAAATATTCTGACAGGATGCACCTCAGCCTGATGTGGCAACTACTCTGCGTTTGACTGCCTGAACCTGCAGACAGTGGTGAACTGTCCATCACAGGGTCATTGTTTCCTTCCATCCAGTCCATCTTCATGGTGCATTGCATCAGGAAGGCTGGAAGTACCGTCAACGATGCCCGTCACCCTGGCCTTTCACTATTTTTTCTTCTACCTTATGGCAGCCGATACAGGAGTTGGAAAGCCTGGGAGTCCCGACTTAAGAACCGCTTCTTCCCGACTGCTATCTGACTCGGAACCATTCACCTCACATCCCCTAGAAATCATATAAAACGTCAATGTTAGGGTGACTGTGCTTATATAGGGGGATAGTTTTGCTAAGCTGTATGCATAAAATGTATTTCACTGGACCTAATACACTTGGCAATGAAGAAACCATTGAACCAATGTCACTGGTTCCTGGTAACAGTGTCCTCCTCTTGCTTTGAAGACTAAAACTGCAGCACGTACTCTAGAAACGGTCTCACGTCTACAATCTCAGCAAAACACCCAAAAACAGAGAGGGTGAGACGGAGTTTCTCCCCACAGGCCATTAGGACTGTAAACTCTAATCTCACCAGGGACTAATTTACTGCTGGGTTGTGTCTTTTTATTTTTCTAAAGTGTAAATACTGGTTAGGTTCGGTTCTGTTCTGTTGTTTTGCATAATCCGCAGGCATTGCCACTTTCATTTCACTGTACATCTTGTATGTGTATGTGACAAATAAAGTTGACTTGACTTGTGTATTCCAGAGAAGTGAGTGACTACACCAAATGTGGCAACAACCAACCAGCCTTACGATGCCCCCAAGTCAACGGGAATGGCTGGAAATACATCTCTTCTCGCCTGAAGAGAATGTTCTTTGTTGGAGATGAACGCGTCCATCCAGGACATTGGTGCAGGAGTTGAATGAATAAGTTACTCAGGGCAGTGTCCTGGGCTCACACATTTGTAGCCTCTGTATCAATGATCTGCCTTCCATCAAAAAGACAAAGGTTTGAATGTTCGCTGTCAAATGCACAGGCTCAGTTTCATTTACAATTCATCAGGAAATGAAGTCCACACCTGCATGCAGCAAGACCTGGGCAGTCTGCAGGCATAGACTCATAAATAACAAGTCATCTTTGCCTCATCTGCACTCCCTCCCTCTCACAATCCCACTGCCCAGCCCACGGCGAGTCCCGGTTCTCATACCTCCTTCCACCCCCTCTTCATTTCCTCATCATCACCCGTCTCCCTCATCCCCCCTCTCCCTCATCCCCCCTCTCCCTCTCACCCCCCCTCTCCCTCATCCCCCCCTCTCCCTCTCCCCCCCTCTCCCTCATCCCCCCTCTCCTCACCCCCTCTCCCTCTCACCCCCTTCCCTCATCCCCCCCTCTCCCTCACCCCCCCCTCATCCCCCCTCTCCCTCATCCCCCTCTCACCCCCCTCTCCCTCTCACCCCCTCATCCCCCCTCTCACCCCCCCTCTCCCTCATCCACCCCCTCCCTCTCATCCCCCCTCTCCCTCTCATCCCCCTCTCCCTCTCATCCCCCCTCTCCCTCTCATCCCCCCTCTCCCTCTCATCCCCCCTCTCCCTCTCATCCCCCCTCTCCCTCTCATCCCCCCTCCCTCTCATCCCCCCTCCCTCTCATCCCCCTCTCCCTCATCCCCCCTCTCCCTCATCCCCCCTCTCCCTCTCATCCCCCCTCTCCCTCTCATCCCCCCCTCTCCCTCTCTTCCCCCCTCTCCCTCATCCACCCCCTCCCTCTCTCTCATCCCCCCTCTCCCTCTCATCCCCCCTCTCCCTCATCCACCCCCTCCCTCTCTCTCATCCCCCCTCTCCCTCTCATCCCCCCCACCCTCCCCCTCATCCCCCCCCCTCCCTCATCCACCCCCTCCCTCCCTCTCATCCCTCCTCTCCCTCATCCACCCCTCACCCCTCTCCCTCATCCACCCCTCCCCCCTCTCCCTCATCCACCCCCTCCCCCCTCTCATCCCCC
>OY740815.1:1487534-1520034 GCA_963514005.1 Raja brachyura
AAGGTGCCTCTGTGCATTGACATATACTCCAGGGGTGTAGACTAAGGTCAGTAAGGAGCAGTCTGATGATGTACAACTTTGGTCGGGGGGCATCTGGAGTATGGTGTGCAGTTCTGGTCGCCCCCATTACAGGAAGGGTGTGGGGGCTTGGGAGGTGGTTTACCAGAACGATGCCGGGATTCCATTCTACTGTTTTTCAAAATTGCTTTTTTTCCCCTATTTCCTTCCTCCCACAATACGCAATATGTAAAATTATATGTGATTCTGTTCCATTCTGTTTGTAGTTTGTCTGTCTGTTTGTTTGGTTGGGTGTTTTTTGCACAAAGTCCGTGAGCACGGGCACTTTTCATTTCACTGCACCTCTCGTATGTGAATGTGACGAGTAAACTTGACGTGACTGAAGCGGTTTCAGGTGCAGTGAGAGGTTGTATAGACTTGGATTGTTTTCTCTGGAACGTCGGAGGTTGAAGGGAGACCTGATGGAAGTGTATAAAATTACAAGAGGTGTAGATAGGGTGGACAGTCACAACCTTTTACCCCAGGTGGAAAAGTCCAAGACTAGAGGGCGTTGCTGCAAGGTGAGCGGGGCAAAGTTTAAAGGAGATGTGCGGGGCAAGTTAGACACAATTGCTGGAGAAACTCAGCGGGTGCGGCAGCATCTACGGAGCGAAGGAGATGGGCAACGTTTCGCCCCTATTTCCTTCGCTCCATAGATGCTGCCGCACCCGCTGAGTTTCTCCAGCAATTTTGTCTACCTTCGATTCTCCAGCATCTGGCGTTCCTGCTTGAATTCATTACACAGAGGGTGGTTGGTGCCTGGAACGCGTTGCCAGGGGTAGTGGTGGAGGCAGATACGACAGTGGTGTTGCAGGGAATGGAGGGATAATGGATCACGTGCAGGCACATAAGATCAGATTAACTTGGCATCATGTTCGGCATGAATGTTATGGCCGAAGGGCCTGTTCCTGTGCTGCTCTGTGTTCTATGCCTTATGCCTTATGCCCTGTGCTCTGTGCTCTGTGCTCTGTGACGAGGAGATATGATGATGTGGAACAGAGGAGACGGTTTGGCCACTGACCGTTGGCAAGGCCAGCTCCTGGTCAAGGCCCACACGCACGTGTAGCGCCAGAAACACCGCTGCGCACAACATGAAGAGGAAGACGATGACCTAGAAATAAAGACAGAGCGGTCAGTGGAGTTAGTCGCTGGTCACCCAGCCAGAGGACACGGATGGACAATGGTGGTGGTGAGGCGAGATGGATCGTCAGGAGATATCACTGGACTGGTGTAAATCAGGTTCCAGCCCACATCATCTTCATAAATGATAACAACAGGATTTGGCCATTCGGCCCATCGAGTCTACTCTGCCATTCAATCATGGCTGATCGATCATTCCATCTCAACCCCATTCTCCTGTCTGCTCCCCATAACCCCCTGTTAAGCGCTTCCCCCTCCCTGTACTTACCTTTTCTGGTTCTCTCCTGAGTGCAGGCCCCGAGGCTGGGAGTCAGGAATCAAGGGGTTAAGGGCTCCTGTACCCGATTGGCCAAGCTGCGTCAGGTGATTGGTGACTCATCGGAAGCTTAAATACCAGGAGTTCCCAGAACTCTCTCTCGTCTTTGTCGACCATGACTAGTGAACAGGCTGCCGGTGTGAGCTGCAGGAGGCCTGGCCACATGGCATAGAACTTTGTGCATTGTTACCTATATTTGTCATTTAATGTTGTATTGGGACGGATAAGGGCTGACCTGAGGGTTTTTGTGTATTTTGTTTCTGGGTTATCTCCATTTAGGCAGGTTAGAGACTCTGGTTCGACGGTCCATTGCGAGGCTGGCTGGAGCACTGTTATATTTGTTTACTAGTCGATTCTTGTCCCCGACTGTGTTGTTTAAATCAGGTTCGGGTTTTTGTCTTCTCTTAACTAAATTAAAGACTATTTTCTTAAACTTGAGCCTGGTTTTTTGATTATGTTACGCAGCTCTGAGGTACCTGCCTTTGGGAGTCGTAACACCCCTGACACTCGCACTAATCACGAATCTGTCAAACTTCTGTACATCGTCTGTCAATTCTGCCCCCCAGTCACCCCTACAGGTGGAATCCTTAATCATCTCATTGAACACCGTCAGAATGTTAAAGGCATTATTTATTCAGCACCCAAGGGCGCTGCCTGTCGCACTGAGTGTTTACAGCTTCTCCCATTTTATTTCCCATCACGCTCTTCTCCATTTCCAGAATTAGACAGTCTGAAGAAGGGTCTCGACCCAAAACATCACCCATTCCTTTTCTCCACAGATGCTGCCTGTCCCGCTGAGTTACTCCAGCGCTCTGTGTCTCCAGAATTAGACTGCAGTAATTAGTTGGAACACAAAGTGCTGGAGAAAGCCAGTGGGTCAGGCAGCATCTCTGGAGGACAGGGACAGGCGAGGTTTTGGGTCAGGGTCCTTCTTGACGGTGCGGGCGGAGCACCAAGGCAAATTCCTTGTATGTGAATACTTGGCCAATAAACTTATTCGTTCATTCAGTCTTGAGGCTGCGGTCAGAAGGAAGGTTTCTGTCCTGAAAATCGCCTGACCGTTCCCTCCAGAGATGTGTGGGAAGGAACTGCAGATGCTGGTTTACACCAAAGATAGACACAAAATGCTGGAGTAACTCAGCGGGACGGGCAGCATCTCTGGAGAGAAGGAACAGGTGACCTGAAGAAGGGTCTCGACCCGAGACGTCACCCATTCCTTCTCTCCAGAGATGCTGCCTGTCCCGCTGAGTTACTCCAGCATTGTGTGTTCAACACAAGATTCCAGCATCTGCGGTTCCATGTAGAATCTGTATCGTAGTTCTCTTACCACAATAACCCGTGTAACAGGGTGTAGCAGGAAGGGAGCGTAATACTGTCTCATCAACATCAGCAAGAAACCCTCTTTCCTCTTCTTCTTCTTCCTCGTTTTGGAGCGTACGCAACAACAAATGTCAAACCTCGCTGCCTACAGGAGAGACCAGAGCAAGGTCAGTGGGCACAATGTTCATCAGTCATAGGTAGGAGCAGAATTAGGCCATTCAGCCCATCGAGTCTACTCTACCATCCAATCATGGCTGACCTATCTTTCCCTCTCCACCCCATTCTCCTGCCTTCTCCCCATAACCCCTGATAGGCTTACTCATCAAGAATCTATCTATCTATCTCCGCCTTAAATATATCCATTGACTTGGCCTCCACAGCCGTCTGTAGCAATGAATCCCACAGATTCACCACCCACTGACTAAAGAAATTCCTCCTCATCTCCTTTCTAGAGATACGTTCTTTTATTCTGAGGCTGTGCCCTCTGGTTCTAGACTCTCCAATTAGTAGACTCAAGGGGCCCAATGGCCTAATTCTGCTCCTATAACCTATAAACATAATTGATCCGGGGTTGCAGATTTTATAATCTTTCATCTTATTATTATTGGGAAGGGTTGTGACCATCTCCTAATTGATACCTGCTGTTTGCATGTACAACAGATTTGGAGATAATCAGAAAGATGAATGAGGAGATCGTGGACCATACCTCCTCTCTCCGAGCGTCCAGGGACAGCAGGGCCACGAACGCCGACATCTGCAGCAGGAAGTCGAGGAGCACGGCCAGGGCTGCGTACAGGGCAAATGTACGCACTGCGGGCATCTTGGTTAGGGCACCTGTGGCAAGATATCCTGTTAGATCAGGCAGTCACTCAGCCCACTCAAACCGCACCAGCCATCCACACCAATGCCAGCGCCCACACTTCTAATCACTTTTGGACTGGTACAGGCCCTTCAGCCCAACTTACCCACGCGACCATGCTGCCCCATCTACACTAGTCCCACCTGCCTACATTTGGCCCGTATCCCTCTAAACCTATCCTATCCACATACCTGACCAAATTGATATGCTTCTGTCAGATCTCAACAAGTCTGTAGCTAATATCCCCCTAATCCAGGCATCAATCTGCCCAAGTTGCCTGAAATGCTCAGACCTTTCGGTAGAGCAGAATATCAAGAAAAATATCTTGCTCTATTCTGACAAGATGTTCCTATCGAAGTGAATCAGAGGCCAGAGATTTAAGTAAGCAGGAGGAATTGGAGGGAAACGTTTCCATATTCCATGATAATACTGGAGGACATCTGGCCCATCAAGCCCCAACTCTTACCAAGAAAGAAGCAGATGGACTCTGAGAAGCTGCAGAGAAGCATGCTGGGGCCCACGTCACCCAGCACCCGGCCAATCTGCTCCTCACGACTCTCTCCCTCTCTCCTCTCGTCCCTCTGTCAAGGCAAGACCAGAGTCAGGGCACATGTACGTCCTCATCAGTCCCGACGCAGAGCTCCGACCAAGTCCCCACAGGTCCTCACGCTCCTGCCCACAGCCAGCAACTCACCAGACACCCCCAACACACAACTCACTGAAGTCATTTTCCTTCACAGATACAGCGTGGAAACAGGCCCTTCGGCCCACCGAGTCCATGCCGACCAGCGATCGCCCCGTACACTAGTTCTGTCCCACACACCAGGGACAATTTACAGAAGCCAATTAGCCTACAAACCTGCATGTCTTTGGAATGTGGGAGGAAACCGGAGCACCCGGTGAAAACCCACGCGGGTCACGGGGTGAACGTGCAAACACCATACAGACAGCACCCGTAGTCGGGATCGAACCCGGGTCTCGGACACTGCAAGGCAGCAACTCTACTGCTGCGCCACCGTGCCGCCGAGGATGGCTTCAAGGGGAACGTATTTTACAGTCACAGTGGTGTCTCCGGACTAATTGCATTTTCCAAGGATAACTAAGTAATCCAGAAGTTGTCGTTATTGTGTTTCACTCCAGATAAAAAATGGATTTTACTGAAGGAATCAGTAAATACAATTGAAGATGGACACAAAACGCTGGAGTAACTCAGCGGGACAGGCAGCATCTCTGGAGAGAAGGTATGGGTGACTTTTCTTCAGTCTGAGAGTCGGGGAGAGGGAGACTAGAGATAAGGAAGGGTAAGGTGTGAAAATGAGACATCAAAGGGGAAGTTGTTCAAGGGAAATGCAAAATAGATCATTGTTAGCTCGGAGAAGGTGACAGCAAAGCAAACAGAGATAAAGTGTAATCAGAGGACAGTCGGACTGGTCGGAGAACCGGGAAAGGGGAGGGATGGAGAGAGAGGGAAAGCAAGGGTTACTTGAAGTTTGAGAAGTCAACATTCACACCGCTGAGGTGCAAGCTGCCCGAGTGAATCAATTGAAACTCCGGCAGAGAAATCATTGCGACAAGATAGAGGAAAACACCAAAAATGAATGCAAAAAACCAGACGAGGTTGTGAATGATTTACGGAGCCGGGAACTCACCTGGTATTGGAGAACGAGGATGAAGATGTTGTCTGCGCCCACGGCAAGCACTAGGAAGGGGACCACCTCTAGAACAATGAGGGAGGAGGGAACCCCAATATAGGCGTAAAAACCCATGGATGAAAGGACCGACCCCAACACAACAAGGATTCCGCCCAGTCCCAGCGTAATCTTCGAATCAATCTGCAGAGGCAATGAGTTCAGAAATAAATCAATGGTCCATTCTGTTGATCGTGGGATAGTCAATAAGTTGCACCACCAGAAACAGGCCCTTCGGCCCAGCCTGTCTAGACTAGACCCACCTGCCCGCGTTTGGCCCAAATCCCTCTAAACCTTTCCCATCCATGTTCCTGTTCACACGTGATCTTAATAAATAGAGGAGCAGAGAACAGGCCATTCGGCCCCTCGCTGGGCTAAATACTATTTTTATTTATTACAACTGTTCTTTTTCATAAATCATGTTTCTCTGGGTATCTATATTTTAGTTGTTTAAGTTATGACATCGGATGGAAGCTGCAAACCAAATCTCGTTCCAATGACAATAAAATATATTGTTATTATTTTTAATAATCGGTAACCCTTAGTTCCTGATCCCCCCCTTCAGCAGCCACTTAGTTTAGTATCGATGTACAGCATGGACACTGGCCCTTCAGCCCACCGAGCATTGATCACCCGTTCACACTAGATCTATGCTATCCCACTTTCTCATCCACTCTCTGCACACTGGGGACAATTAACCTGCAATCCCACACGTCTTTGGGATGTGGGAGAAAACCGTGGGAAAACCCACACGGCCACAGGGAGAACATGCAAACTCCACACAGACAGCACCCAAGTTGAGGATCAAACCCACGTCTCTGGCGCCGTGAGGCAGCAACCCTACCAGCAGCACCACTGTGCCGCATTTAAAAAGACATTCAGATAGTTGAACAGATAGGAAGGGATTAGAGGGCGAAGGGCCTCAATGGGGTGAAGCCAATATGCCCATGTGGTGGGCATGGACATGGTGGGCCGAAGGGCCTCATCCCATGCTGTCTGAATACACGGATCACAAAAGGAACCATTCTCTCCACACCCACCCTGGCAAAAACCCCCATGGTCTGGTCAACAGTAAGATTTGAATGTTTAAGAAGGAACTGCAGATGCTGGAAAATCGAAGGTAGACAAAAATGCTGGAGAAACTCAGCGGGTGAGGCAGCATCTATGGAGCGAGGGAAATAGGCAACGTTTCAGGTTGACCTGAGATGTCGCCTATTCCTTCGCTCCATACATGCTGCCTCACCCGCTGAGTTTCTCCGGCATTTTTGTCTATGTAGCAAGATTTGAATTAAAGCTTTATGAAAGGTTTGAGTACAACACGTGATGGACCAGGTGTAGCATCGAGCTACGCACCAGGACGGTTCTCCAGCTGTTGTACTCCCCCAGCGCCAAGGCAATATAGATGAAGATCACCAGGTAACTGATGGCGAAAATTGGGATATCTTCAGCTGTGGTCCTGTTGATCTCGTCTTCCAGAGAACGCTGCAAACACAAGCAGAGTGGAGGCTTTAGACCACACACCACCACATTCAAGAACAGCTTCTTCCCCCTGTGTTATCAGAACCTCAAACGGACCTCTCTTACGCAGCTGATATGTTCCCAATCTTCCAATCTACCTCGTCATGACCCTTGCACTTTTTCAACATGCACTTCCTCTCTGGATGTGACACTACATCCAACACTCAGTGTGTTTTCTCTTCTGCACCACTTGTTCTCACGCATTGTATGGTAGCCTGGGGAGCATGTGTGTCCGGGTACACTGACTGTAATAAATCAATGACAATACCCAAGCCTTCCGACTGTTTACACCTCGTAGAGCAGATGTATCACATCGGGATGATCATTGTGCCATCTGTTTAGCTGAGGAAGGGAAGGGAGCTCTCGACTGATACAGATATCAGCCACAGAAGCAAAACTATGGAGAGATATTTCATTCCTTGATAACCCCATCAAGGAGACCCTCAGACTATCTTTAATCAGACTTCATTGTAATCATGCATAGTCTGTCCGCTGACTGGATAGCACGCAACAAAAAGGCCTTTTACTGTACGGGTGTCGGGGGTTATAGGGAGAAGGCAGGAGAATGGGGGCAGGAGGGAGAGATAGATCAGCCATGATTGAATGGTAGAGTAGGTTTGATGGGCCGAATGGCCTAATTCTGTTCCTATCACTTATGAACTTATGTATATGTGGGAAGGAACTGCAGATGCTGGTTTAAACCAAAGATAGATACAAAATCCTGGAGTAACTCAGCGGGACAGGCAGCATCTCTGGAGAGAAGGAATGGGTGACAAGACCCTTCTTCAGACTCGACCCGAAACGTCACCCATTCCTTCTCTCCAGAGATCCTGCTGAGTTACTCCAGCTTTTTGTGTCTACCTTTGATTTAAACCAGCATCTGCAGTTCTTTCCTACACATTGGAGGGACTGGTTGATTGGACACCAGGGTCACTTCTCAGTAGCCCCTTGTTCTGCCCAGGGTTATAACAATGCAAAGCCATCTCCACTGTGGACCTGTCCAGAGCCTGGCTCCTCCTGGACAGTCATCTACAGAGAGTCCAGCAGCTCCGCAGAGAAGTCCACAAAGGGCGTCACGGTGACGCAGCAGTAGAGTTGTTGCCTCCCAGCGCCAGAGACCCTGGTTCGATCCCGACTACGGGCGCTGTCTGTATGGAGTTTGTACGTTCTCCCCATGACCTGCATGGGTTTTCTCCGAGATCTTCGGTTTCCTCCCACACTCCAGACGTTCGTAGGTTAATTTGCTTGGTATAAATGTAGAAATTGTCCCCAGTGTGTGTAGGATAGTGTTAATGTGCGGGGATCTCTGGTCGGTGTGGACACGATGGGCCGAAGAGCCTGTTTGCGCGCTGTATCTCTAAATTGAACTAAACTAGACTGATGCTTAAGGAGTGGCCATTGGCTGCGAGCAGAGGCGGAAGGGGGAAGTGGCTCAGAGGAGAAGCTGCAGACTGGTGATCACCCTTGCATGGTGGAACAGGCTTGAGGAGCCGAGTGGCCTACTCCGGTTCCTATCCCCCCATCCCCCCCTGTTCGTGCACCTGTTAGAGTTTCATCCTCTGGAACTACCATACCTCAGCCATGTAGACAAAGTCAAAGTCAATGGATTTGTTCTTCTCATACTCCTGTAGAATCCGTAAGTACTCTTTCTCCCAGAGCAGAGCGTACTGGTATTTGGGGTCCTTGGCGCTGTAGCTGTTTAGGGAGAAGGTCATGATGAATGCTTGGGCTTGTGTGAAATCTGCACCTGTTGGGCAACAAAACAGAGTTTAAAACACACACACACACACACACACACACACACACACACACACAAAGTGCTGGAGTAACTCAGCGGGTCAGTCAGCATCTCTGGACAGGTGATGTTTCAGGTCATCGGAGGTTGAAGTGGAAATCTAGCACAGAAGCAGGACCTGGTCTTAACCCCAGTCAGCCCTGTCCCAGTGTCACGGAACAAGGAGACAAATGAGAGTGCAGATTCAGCATTAAAGGACGTTCTTCTAGGAAGGAGATGAGGAGAAATTTATTTAGCCAGAGGGTGGTGAATCTGGGGAATTCTTTGCCACAGACGGCTGTGGAGGCCAAGTCAGTGGATATTTTTAAGACAGAGATAGATAGATGCGTGATAAATGCGTGTGTCAGGGGTTATGGGGAGAAGGCAGGAGAATGGGGTTAGGAGGGATAGATAGGCAGAGCAGACTTGATGGGCCGAATGGCCTAATTCTGCTCCTATCACTTATGATCTTATAAATCCCGAATTAATCTGTAGCAAATGACGTGGCCTCCAAACCATTCCAATGTATTCCAAGAACCAAAACCACTAAAAGAAAGAGGGTGCAAATTGTTGTGAATGGATGCTTGGTGGCTAGCATGGACACGATGGGCCGAGGGGCCTGTTTCCGTGCTGATAAAAGTGATGCTCTCACCTTCGTAGCCACCAACAGCCAAGAATGGGAAGACTGGGGCTCCGTAATCTGCCATGCAGCTCATTCCCATCACCGTGTTGTCCTTGAAGGATAGAGGGGAGCTGCAGAGAGTGAGACAGTTTTACTATGATGGGGGGGGGGGCACCAAGAGATGGTGGACGGAGCCGACAACATCGGTCCTTTTATCTCCCATCTTTCCCCCCTTCCCCCCACATCCCTCCTTCCAGCTTTACATTCCCCACCTCCTCTTTCCCCCATTATCTGACACCCTTTTGTCTAATTTTCCATCTTTGTCATTTACTCCACCCATCACCCCAGCTGAGGCAACTCCAGCTGTTGCCCCCTCTCCAGATGTGCCCAACTCCAGCTGTATTCCTCTCCCTAGCTATTCCCTCCAGATGTGCCTCTCCCAAGCTGTTGCCCATTCTCCAGCTGTTGTCCACTCTCCAGATCCCCCCCCCCCTGTGCCTCTCCCCAGATGTGCCTCCAGATGTGCTCACCTGTATCCACCTATCACTTGTCAGGCCTTGTCCGGCCCCCATCACTCTTTACCAACATTCACCCCCCCCCCCCCCAATCAACTGGATGAAGGGTTCTGACCCAAAGCATTGCCTGACCGTTCCTTCCGCAACTTGCTGAGTTTCTCCAGCATTGTGTGTTTTGCTGAAGATTTCAGCATCTGAAGTTTTTATTTTGTCTTTATGATTGACACCAGGCCTTAAAGTGTTAAATTAATAAACTGCATCTCTCCCTGGGCCAAGACTTTCATGAGACTTGGACGTTGCCAGTGAACGTGACGACTCTTTACTTATCACAGAAGTGGGTCTACTCTAATCATGTATGTTATGGGTAGTGTAGGAAGGAACTGCAGATGCTGCTTTAAGCCAAAGATAGACACAAAATGCTGGAGTAACTCAGTGGGACAGACAGCATCTCTGGGGAGAAGGAATGGGTGCTCCAGCTGTTACTCCAGCTGTTTGTGTCTTTCTATAGTAAGGGTTGGTTAGATAGCGCGCAGAACAAGCATCTCCCCATGCAACAAAAGTCCAGTCCCACCCCAGTCACTCCCTCTTCTCAAGTCAAGAGAGTTTATTGTCTCGACCCGAAACGTCACCTATCTCCTTCGCTACTTAGATGCTGCTGCACCCGCTGAGTTTCTCCAGCTTTTTGTGTAACCCCAGAGTTTTGTGTAACCCCATAGGACAATGGGTGAGAAAAAACCTTTTCACCCAGCAAGTTGTGAATTTGTGGAATTCCCTGCCACAGTGGGCAGTGGAGGCCAAGTCACTGGATGGATTTAAGAGAGAGTTAGATAAAGCTCTAGGGGCTAGTGGAGTCAAGGGATATGGGCAGGCACGGGTTATTGATTGGGGATGATCAGCCATGATCACAATGAATGGCGATGCTGGCTCGAAGGGCCAAATGGCCTCTTCCTGCACATGTTTTCTATGTTTCTATGTTTCTAATGAAATTCTTGCTTGCTGCAGCACAAGCAAGAGGTACAGAAGTGTGAAAACGAACGCACACCTCCACATTCAGGGACAGTTTCTTCCCAGCTGTTATCAGGCAACTGAACCGTCCTCTCACCAACTAGAGAGCGGTCCTCACCTCCCATCTACCTCATTGGTGACCCTCGGACTATCTTTACCAGACTCTATCCACGGTATTATTTCCTTTATCCTGTACACTGAAGGGCTCGATTGTAATCATGTACAGTATTTCTGCTCACTGGATAGCACACAACAAAAATGCTTTTCACTGTAGGTGACAATAATAAACGAACATAATAGACTAACTAACTAGAACCAGCGAATTACAGATACTGCTGTAAATGACACAAAATGCTGGAGTAACTCAGCAGGTCAGGCAGCATCTCTGGAGAACATGGATAGGTGACGTTTCGGGTCAGGACCCTTCTTCAAACTAACTAACTATCTAACTGGATACAACTGCAGCTACGCCTCTCTCCAGATGTGCCCAGCTCCAGCTGTTGCCCACTCTTCAGCTGCCCCCCTCCTCCCTCCAGCTGTGCGTCTCTCCAGCAGTTGGCAACTATCCAGCTGTCTCCCCTCCCCCATCCAGCTGTGCCTCTCTCCAGCTGTTGCCCACTTTTCAGCTGCCCTCCTCCTCCTGCTGTCTTTCTCCAGATGTGCCCAACTCCAGCTATGTTCCTCTCTCTAACTCTTCCCATCTCCAGATGTGCCTCTCCCCAGATGTTGCCCATTCTCCAGCTGTTGCCTATTGTCCAGCTGCCTCCCCCCCAGATGTGCCCAACTCCAGCTGTTGCCCACTCTCCAGCTGCCCTCCTCCTCCAGCTGTCTTTCTCCAGATGTGCCCAACTCTAGCTATAATCCCCTCTCTAGCTCTTCCCTCCAGATGTGCCTCCAGATGTGCCCAACTAGCTGTATTACCCTCTCTAGCTCTTCCCTCCAGATGTGCCTCTCTCCAGATGTGCCCAACTCTAGCTGTATTCCCCTCTCTAGCTCTTCCCTCCAGATGTGCCTCTCTCCAGATGTGCCCAACTGTAGCTGTATTCCCCTCTCTAGCGCTTCCGTCCAGATGTGCCTCTCTCCAGATGTGCCCAACTGTAGCTGTATTCCCCTCTCTAGCAGTTCCCTCCAGATGTGCCTCTCTCCAGATGTGCCCAACTCTAGCTGTATTCCCCTCTCTAGCGCTTCCGTCCAGATGTGCCTCTCTCCAGATGTGCCAAACTCCAGCTGTTGCCCACTGTCCAGCTGCCTCCCCCCACCCCCAGATGTGCCCAACCGCAGCTGCGCCCAGCCCCAGATGTGCCCCCAGATGTGCCCAACCGCAGCTGCTCCCCCCCCCAGATGTGCCCCCAGATGTGCCCAACCGCAGCTGGCGCCCAGCCCCAGGACCTACTTGGCGCAGTAGAGGAAGTGGTCCCTCCAGTCCACAGTGCCAGTCACACCGTGCATGGTCTGGGTGCCCTGGGCATTGATGAGGCTCCTGTTGTTCTGGAAGTACTGGAGCAGACTGTTGACGGCGCAGTCTCTGGTGCTGGGAGAGTGGGGCTGGAGCGGGGCAAAGCAGATGTCCCGCAGTGAGATGTTCCTCTGCGCTTCCTCAGACCACACCTGGATGTCCTGTAGCCGGGTCTGGAAGTCGAGGAGCTGCAGGACAATGTCCTTGTCGAACATGCCGGAGAAGCGGTTCTCCCCGAACAGCACCGAGTGGTAGGTGTAGTCCGAGCGGCCGTTCACGGTGATGATCACCTGGTTGGTCCGGAAGAAGGGGCCGAAGTTGGCATCGTGGTAGTCCTTCTCCCGGCGGGCCCGGCTGTCAGGGGCGGACCACAGCTCCACGGGGTCGGTGGTCAGAGAGATGTAGCTGAGGCCGGCCGACAGGGCGATGACCAGGGCCAGAGAGGCGGCGATCACGGGCAACGGGCGCCGGGCCACCGCGGTGCCCCAACACCTGAACACATGGCCCAGCCACACCTGGCTGTCCCGGCTCACCCTGGCCGAGCAGCCCGCAGCCGAGGGAGTCTTCCCCGCTCCCCCTCGCCTCTGCAGGGCCAGGAACAGGATGAAGAGGGCGAGCAGGGCGAGGAAGGCGATGATACACATGAGCAAGGAGCCGGGGATGAGACCCACTGTCCAGGGTGCGGGGGGGAGAGAGGGCGGGGGGATAATGGGGCAAGACTCGGTGCAATCTTGGCACGAACACGCCTGTCCCTGCGCAGACACAGGCTGGTCGCATCTCCAGAAGCGCCCCGAGTAGGGGACCATGCCGCCGGCCACGGGGGTCTGGTTCCCCACCAGCACGAAGGTAATGTCGAGCGGGGCCAGGCCGTTACTGGTGTCCCCCTGGAAGCCGAGCCAGCGCTCCGTGTTGCACAGAGTGGCCCCGTACCGGCCACACATGGGCGAGATGGCCAGGCCGCCGGTCGCCGGGATCCGCACGTCCTTGCACGAGTTGAAGGAACCGTCGGCGAAGTGTCGGTCGTAGTAACAGCTGTACTGCAGCACGGCGTCCCGGGGCTGGCCCGACACGGTGAAGGGCCGGGTGCGGGTGACATTGACGTGGAGACTCTGGTCTGGGCTACATGTGTTCTGGCAGTAGAGGTTGACGAAGCTGCGGACACACGATGGGCAGCGGACCAGCAGCGCCTTGGACATGGACATGCTGATGTCCAGCGCCCGCAGCTGCGGGTGTGTGCAGCACACGCGGGTATTCTTGCCGGCCGTGTACAGCATCGGGCACACGCTCCTCAGTGTCTCCAGGTGGGCCGCGGGGAGGGTGAAGGCCGGCTTGTTGAACACACACGGCACCTTGGACTGGACCAGGGGGTTGTTCACCTCCGGATTCTTGCCGCATTCCCCGCTGAAGGCGCAGTAGCCCGGCTGGTGGATCACCGTGTTACAGGTCACCTGGGGAACACAGACACCTCTTAGACACATAGACACATAGACAATATGGGCAGGAGTAGGCCATTCGGCCCTTCCAGCCTGCACCGCCATTCAATGTGATCATGGCTGATCATCCAACTCAGTATCCCGTACCTGCCTTCTCTCCATACTGAAGTCTGAAGAAGGGTCTCGACCCGAAACGTCGCCTATCTCCTTCGCTCCTTAGATGCTGCTGCACCCGCTGAGTTTCTCCAGCCTTTTGTCTAACCCTTCTCTCCATACATACCCCCTGATCCCTTTAGCCACAAGGGCCACATCTAATTCCCTCTTAAATATAGCTAATGAACTGGCCTGAACTACCCTCTGTGGCAGAGAATTCCACAGATTCACCACTCTCTGTGAGAAAAATGTTTTTCACAAAAGATTGTCCTAAAAGATTTCCCCCTTATCCTTAAACTGTGTGACCCCTTGTCCTGGACTTCCCCAACATCGGGAACAATCTTCCTGCATCTAGCTTGCCCAACCCCTTAAGAATTTTGTAAGTCTCTATAAGATCCCCCCTCAATCTTCTAAATTCTAGCGAGTACAAGCCGAGTCTACCCAATCTTTCTTCATATGAAAGTCCTGCCATCCCAGGAATCAGTCTGGTGAATCTTCTCTGTACTCCCTCTATGGCAAGAATGTATTTCCTCAGATTAAGAGACCAAAACTGTACGCAATACTCCAGGTGTGGCCTCACCAAGACCCGTTACAACTGCAGTAGAACCTCCCTGCTCTTGTACTAAAATCCTTTTGCTATTAATGCCAACATACCATTCGCTTTCTTCACAGCCTGCTGCACCTGCATGCCTACTTTCAATGACTGGTGTACCATGATACCCAGGTCTCGCTGCATCTCCCATTTTCCTAATTGGCCGCCATTCAAATAATAGTCTACTCTCCTGTTTTTGCCACCAAAGTGATTAACCTCACATTTATCCACATTATACTGCATCTGCCGTGCATCTGCCCACTCACCCAACCTATCCAAGTCACCTTGCAGCCTCCTACCATCCTCCTCACAGCTAACACTGCCCCCCAGCTTCGTGTCATCCGCAAATTTGGAGATGTTGCATTCAATTCCCTCACCCGGATCATTAATATAATGATTTAGACACTTAGTCCTACACAGGCACAGACCCTCCACCCACGACCTAACCGCCTGTCTGCATCACAGGGGCCATCTGTGTCCCTGGGAACAGTCCGCAGATCACAGAACTCTCAGTTCCGGAGTTGTTCGGCATTCATGTTCATAAGTGATAGGAGCAGAATGAGGCCATTCGGTCCATCAGGTCTACTCCGCCATTCAATCACGGATGATCTATCTCTCCCTCCTAACCCCATTCTCCCGCCTTCTCCCCATAACCCCTGACACCCGCACTGATCAAGAATCTATCTATCATCAAGATCCAACCTCAAGAATCCAAGAATCCAACCTCATCTACTGCATCCGTTGCTCCAGATGCCAGCTGATCTATATCGGTGAGACCAAGTGATGGCTGGGCGATCGTTTCGCCGAACACCTCCGCTCGGTCCTCAATAACCAACCCGACCTCCCGGTGGCTCAGCACTTCAATTCCCCCTCCCATTCCGTATCCGACCTCTCGGTCCTGGGCCTCCTCCACGGCCAGAGTGAGCAACACCGCAAGTTGGAGGAACAGCGCCTCATATTCCGCTTGGGGAGTCTGCATCCTCTTGGCTTAAACATTGAATGTTCTCAATTCTGTTAACCCAGGCTGCCTCCTCCCCTTCCCACCTCTCCCTCAGCCCTCGGGCCCCGGCATTCCTTCTCTCTCTATCTCTCCCCCACCCAAGTCGCACTAGCTTCTCATTTTCACACTACAAACAGCTTACAATGGCCTGTTTCCTTTATCATCGATACTTTTTTGCATATCTTTCATTCATTGTTCTTTATCTCTCCACATCACCGTCTATATCTCTCGTTTCCCTGATCCCTGACCAGTCTGAAGAAGGGTCTCGACCCGAAACGTCGCCTATCTCCTTCGCTCCTTAGATGCTGCTGCACACGCTGAGTTTCTCCAGCCTTTTGTGTAACCCAAGAATCTATCTATCTCTGCCAAACATCCAAAACTATCCATTGACTTGGCCTCCACAGCTGTCTGTGGCAATGAATCCTACAGATTCACCACCCTGCCATTGCATTCCCTCCTGATTTCACGCCTTTCAACCCTGATAGATCTCTGCATCTATCCCTCTGTGTATCCAGAGAGCACTCGCCGTCTCGGCGATTGTTCTGTCCTGCACTGCTGGGACCATTCTGTGCCAGATGGACGCCAAGTGTGGAGTAACTCAGCGGGACAGGCAGCATCTCTGGAGAGAAGGAATGGGTGACGTTTCGGGTTGAGACCCTTCTTCAGACTATGGACTTAGTTGTTGTTCTGCATTGTGTGTGGAGGCAGTTTAGACACTACTTTGGCATTTTCTTGGTTGACCGCTTACCCTGGTGTTATAACACGTTCATTTGTGTTTTAATAGTAATGTTAATGTCTATGGCCACAGGTGGATGTTCAAGCTACAGTCTCATACCCCGATGCGTGTTTGATTTGTCAGTGTTACAAGTCAATCTCTGGTTAACATAGTCAGAAAACATGATATAAGGTAGCAATTGGAACCATGTTTAACGGAGACAGACACAAAACGCTGGAGTAACTCAGCGGGACAGGCAGCATCACTGGGGAGAAGGAATGGGTGACGTTTCAGGTCGAGACTCTTCTCAGATTGAATGAGGGTCTGAAAAAGGGTCTCGACCCGAAACGCCGCCAGTTCCTTCTCTCCAGAGATGCCGCCTGTCCCGCTGAGTTACTCCAGCATTCTGACCCGCTGTTACTCCAGCACTTTGTGTCTGTCTTCGGTTTAAACCAGCATCTGCAGCCCCTTCCTGCCATTTTGTGGAACCTCGGTGTAGATTATTTGATGACACCGACTCCAACGTTGAACGCGTGCCCAAGTAAACGCGGCTTACAGTTCTAACTCCCTGCATCGCCGTTCACTTCATGGCCACCGTTACTCCTGCAACATTCTCAATCGCAATCAATAAATTGTAACTTTCAGAGCATTTACTAAATTAAAACACGATCGCTCACCAGCCTCTGTACTGTCCAATAGTCCCTGCTTTAGAATGAAACAGCATTGAAACAGGCCCTTCGGCCCAACTCCTCCATGCCAACCAAGCTGGTCCCATTTACCGGCATTTAGCCCGTATCCCTCTCAACCTAATCCATACACTTGTCCAAGTGTATTTTAAATATTGTTATTTCCCCTGCCTCACCAATCCTGTGTAGAGTGGCCCACCAGAGCATAAAGCATTGACGATATGAAATATGCATTTATATAGCAACAATGAAGGGCTTCACAGTGACACAGTTGGTAGAGTTGCTGCCTCACAGCGCCAGACACCTGGGTTCAATCCTGACCTCGGGTGCTGTCTGTGTGGAATTTGTACGCTCTCCCTGTGACCGCGTGGGTTTCCTCCGGGTGTTTCGGTCCCCCCCCCCCCCCCACCCCCCCACATCCCAAAGAGGTGCGGGGTTTGTAGGTTAATTGGTTTCTGTAAATTACCCCCCTAGGGTGCAAGGAGAGGATGAGAGAGTGGGATCGCATAGAACTGGCGTGAACGGTGGTCGGCATGGACTCAGTGGGCCGAAGGGCCTGTTTCCGAGCTGCATCTTATACATTTAACATTCCTTACTCTGGGAAGCAGAAACTACTGAGGAATCAAGAACCAGAGAACGCAGGTTTAAGGTGAGGGGGAAAAGATTAAATAGGAACCCGAGGGGGCAACATATTTTACATAGAGGGTGGAGGGTGAATGGAACGAGCTGCCGGGGGAGGCAGTTGAGGCTGGGACTATCACAACCTTTAAAAAGCATTTGGACAGGTACATGGATGGGGCAGATTCGGAGAGATATGGGCCAAACACAGGCAGGTGGGACTAGTGTAGATGGGGCATGTTGGTCGGCATGGGCAAGTTGGGCCGAAGGGCAAGTTTGCACGCTGTACGACGACTCTAAGACTACTAACTGTAGACTGACACACAAGACATGCAGCAATTTACAATAAGGATTACGATTTTAAAAACTTGTTTTTTTTTTAAAAAGACTCACCGAGAAGAAGAGCGTGAAGGGAAGCAGGGCAGCAGCGGGAAGTTTCCTTGACATTCTAGATTGGTTTTATTGCGTTAAATTGTGATCGTTGAACAGAAGCAGAGAGTTAATCCCAAGAGTTGAAGCGGCAAATGCAGGTGTGGACGACAGTGAGGTCCTCCGGCAGATTTATGAGTTTTTGTTATCGTTAATCTGGTGTGATGGAACCCAACCAGTTAGCACGGTGTAGACTTGTAAAAGATCCACTTATCATTAACCCGTGAGATTGAACTAGTGTCAATGATTGCCAGAGCCTGTGGTTGTCTGTGCTGCTGGGCTGTGGAGCTCAGTGGGCTGGGGATGTCTACCCCTGGCTTGGTGTGGAGTCAATAGACAATAGGTGTTTAAGAAGGGGGTAGACAAACGTGCTGGTGAAACTCAGCGGGTGCAGCAGCATCTATGGAGCGAAGGAAATAGGAAACGTTGTCTATTTCCTAACCCGACCCCCCCTCCCCCCGACCCCCCCACCCCCCCCCCCCCCCCCCGACCCCCCCACCGGACCAAACGGGTCCCCCTTCGTTAACAACTAAAAATAGTTTGTCTACTTAGAATCATAACGCTGTTTGTGTGAATCTGGTTAGTTCCACTGTTTCAACTTTAGAACATTGACTGCACATCCAGATTTCCATTTGGGCTATTTTTCAATGTCCAAGGGCTGTACAAGGCATCATGTGAATGGGTCCTTTAATTCATGCAACCGTTGATATTTTGACCCAATGTTCATTGTGCTTCGTGCAAAGATATTAATATTTCTCTGGTGAGCGTGTCAGCGTTGTGTGTTGCCTATTTCCTTCGATTCGTAGATGCTGCTGCACCCGCTGAGTTTCTCCAGCACCTTTGTCTACATTAGACAATAGACAATAGGTGCAGGAGTAGGCCATTCGGCCCTTCGAGCCAGCACCGCCATTCTGAAGTCTGAAGAAGGGTCTCGGCCCGAAACGTCGCCTATCTCCTTCGCTCCTTAGATGCTGCTGCACCCGCTGAGTTTCTCCAGCTTTTTGTGTAACCCGCCATTCAATGGCTGATCATCCCCAATCAGTACCCCGTTCCTGCCTTCTCCCCATATCCCCTGATTCCACTATCTTTAAGAGCCCTATCCAGCTCTCCCTTGAAAGTATCCAGAGAACCGGCCTCCACCGCCAGAGAATTCCACAGACTCACCACTCTCTGTGTGGAAAAGTGTTTCCTCATCTCCGTTCTAAATGGCTTACTCCTTATTCTTAAACAGTGGCCCCTGGTTCTGGACTCCCCCAACATCGGGAACATGTTTTCTGCCTCGAAGTGTGTCCAAACCCTTAATAATCTTAAGAAAACAATCTGTGAGAAAAAGTGTTTCCTCGTCTCCGTTCTAAATGGTTTACCCATTATTCTGGCCACTCCACCAACAAACATGTCCCTTCTCTCCCACGTAATACAACCCTCAGCTATTCTCGTTCAGTAAAAGAGAAGAACAGTCAAGAGAGAGCTAGATAGGGCTCTTAAAGATAGCGGAGTCAGGGGATGTGGGGAGAAGGCAGGAACGGGGTACTGATTGGGGATGATCAGCCATGACCATATTGAATGGCGGTGCTGGCTCGAAGGGCCGAATGGCCTACACCTGCACCTATTGTCTATTGTCAACTAGAATTGCACATCACGGCCTCTTAGACTAAAACACGATTAGTCTTTGGCAGTAAAACTGAGACGCAAGGAACTCCGGAATCTGGAATCTGGTACAAACACTTCACAGACCTACTTATATTTGACTAATCTTTGAGTCATTAGTCGTAATATGTTTACGAGTCTGTAGAAGAGTCTCGCCCCGGAACGTCACCCATTCCTTCTCTCCAGAGACGATGCCAGTCCCCGGTTCGATCCCGACTACAGGTGCTGTCTGTACGGAGTTTGCACGATCTCCCCTGCGTGGCCTGCGTGGGTTTCCTCCCACGCTCCAAAGACGTGCAGGTTTGTAGGTTAATTGTCTTGGTATCAGTGTAAATTGTCCCTAGTGTGTGTAGGATAGTGTTAGTGTGTGGGGGTCGCTGGTCGGTGCGGACTCGGTGGGCTGAATTAAGGCTCCAGGGTTAAAACCCTGTGAAAATCAAATGGTATTCCTAGAGTATTTCCAAACACACGTTTATCAGTGGCCTCATCAATCCACCTGATTGCATCAGCGGTGTTTGCACGAACACTGGGTGATACGGACAAGCCGCAGTGTAAACGCGATGGCTTGATGAGAAGAAGGAGGCTATCAGTGTGTAAAGGTCTATCTGCTCAAGGACGGCAGATAAGTAGAAACCAAAGCCCATCGATTACAGTCATCAACAAGGTCCTGCAGTTCAAGGTCAAGGATTGATTTGACGTGGATTCAAAGTCTACTGCGGCTTCTCTCCAAATCAGCCAGTGAGCTGGCCGGCCGCCAGAGGCCAATGCTTGTCCGTGGATGCAGATATCACCACAACACACCATAAACCCATCGTGTCCAAGGACACACACGGAGTCCAAGCAAACCACACCAGTAAGTCACAGAATCACACCGCATGGAAACAGGCCATTCGGCCCTGCACGCCCATGCTGTCCATAATTCCCATTCTACAACACTTGGCCGAGGTGATCCATTCTCGTCTCGACACTTAGAGTGATTTTAGAAACATAGAAACTTAGAAAAATAGGTACAGGAGTAGGCCATTCGGCCCTTCGAGCCTGCACCGCCATTCAATATGATCACGGCTGATCATCCAACTCAGTATCCTGTACCTGCCTTCTCTCCATACCCCCTGATCCCTTTAGCCACAAGTGTCACATCTAACGCCCTCTTAAATATAGCCAATGAACTGGCCTCAACTATCTTCTGTGGCAGAGAATTCCAGAGACTCACCACTCTCTGTGTAAAGAATGTTTTCCTCATCTCGGTCCTAAAGGAATTCCCCCTTATCCTTAGACTGTGACCCCTTGTTCTGGACTTCCCCAACATCGGGAACAATCTTCCAGCATCTAGCTTGTCCAACCCCTTAAGAATTTTGCAAGTTTCTATGTCTGTCTAGGTTACTCCAGCACTTTATGTCTATGAAGTGACTCCAACATTAGTGTCTAACATCTGCAAGACTGTCACTGACTGCTCCCATCACTCTCTCAAGCAGTGAACTCCAGGCATTCACCTCTCTCTGCGTGAGAAAGGTCTCCTTTCAAATCCCTTCTAATTTATTTCCCCCTGACTAAACCTATGTCCTCTAATTTTATTTGCCTCTGACATGGAGAAACACTTTCCTGCCGTTTACTTCTCCCTCCAGCCTCATCATTTTGTTTACCTCATTCGTGTTTCCTGCTTCACTCCAGTCTCTCCGCTTGGACTTTATTCCAAACAACTCACTGAAGAAGGGTCCCAACCCAAAGGGTCATCTATCCATGTTCCCCACAGATGCTGCCGGACCCGCTGAGTTACTCCAGCACTTTGAGTCCTTTTGTGTATTAACCGGCAACTACAGTTCCTTGTTTCAAACTTTAAAGGACATTTGGACATATAAATGGAGAGGAGAGGTTGAGGGGGGTAGTAGACTAGGTGGGACCCGTTGTGTCCCTGTCACACAGGAGGTCTGGTCCACCAGCGCAAGCTGTTCAGGGATATGTGGCACACAAGGAGCTAGAAGGGACATCTTGGTTGGCATGGACGAGATGGGCTGAAGGGCCTGTTTCCGTGCTGCATTACTATTAAAACACAACCAGGAAAACCAAACCCAGCACCAAAGATGCACGGTATGTGAACTGCCTCTACACACGGAAGCTAAAGAAGAATAACTAACTCCATATTCTGAAGAAGGGTCGCAACCCGAACCATCACCCATTCCTTCTCTCCAGAGATGCTGCCTGTCCCGCTCAGTTACTCCAGCGTTTTTTGACTATCTTCCATATCCAGTAATATGGACCCTGTTCAGCACAGACATTGTGGGCCGAAGGGCCTGTTTTTGTGCTGCACAGCTCTGTGGTACGACACAATACGATAGAACTTTATTTATCCCAGGAGGGAACTTGATCTGCCGGACACTCATAAAACACAATAAGATACACAAAACATGAAATTAAAGTGACGAATGGAAAGGTTTGGGGACATGCATAGATTGGGGAGGGGGAGGGGGGAGGGGGGAGGGGAGTCAGTCTACCCCACGACAGAAGGGGGAGGATTTGTACAGTTTAAGGAGTTGTACAGTTCCAGTGGCATTAATAACCTGACTGTGCAGGATTACTGGAGTGAGAGGTGGAATAGCCCACATGGAAAGTCTCTCGATGAAGGAACAATCGACCCAAAGTGTTTATATACTGGGGAATAAATACTTTCATGTGCCTTAGACAGAATTAGGACAGCTGCATATTCTCAGTAGCCATGCCGTCAATATCCATGAGCCAACTACCACAGCATCCAGGCAAAATAATTAGTCCTTTAATTTCATTGAAAGCATAGTTAAGGTTTGGAGTTAATTTCTAAAACATCTTAAACTGGCAGATAGACACAAAAAGCTGGAGTAACTCAGCGGGTCAGGCAGCGTCTGTGGAGAACATGGATAGGTGACGTTTCACAGAGTGCTGGAGTAACTCAGTGGGTCAGGCAGCATCTGTGGAGAACATGGATAGGTGACGTTTCATAGAGTGCTGGAGTAACTCAGCGGGTCAGGCAGCATCTGTGGAGAACATGGATAGGTGACGTTTCACACAGTGCTGGAGTAACTCAGCGGGTCAGGCAGCATCTGTGGAGAACATGGATAGGTGATGTTTTGGGTCGTGATCCTTCTTCAGACTCCTCTAAGTTCATAAGTGCATAAGTGATAGAAGCAGAATTAGGCCATTCGGCCCATCAAGGCTACTCCACCATTCAATCATGGCTGATCTATCTCTCCCTCCTAACCCCATTCTCCTGCCTTCTCCCCATAACCCCTCCAGCATTTTGAGTCTTTCCTTGGTAAACCAGCATCTGCAGTTCCTTGTCTCTATACTCAGGCAGGTGTGTTTTGTATCAGTGTTATTGCTGTAATTGCACCCACACAGAGAGCAGACTTTGCTCTTTGCAATAACTGTGGCAGCAGTTTTAGTTTTTACCTCTTCCTGGTTGGGTTGGTGTAATTTTACAAATGTAATATTGAACCTGCAACCCTTTGGGTTTTTT
This sequence comes from Raja brachyura, assembly GCA_963514005.1. The sequence continues at coordinate 1,510,568 of OY740815.1, forward strand.
TTACCAGGCAAAGGTTGGTCCAGCAAGTGTTTGTGATCCCACCACTCGCACCTAGTACAGGCACCATGTCTCACTGTTTGGATGGAGGCAACGTTGAATCAGGTGCTCTGGCATTTGCCAATGCCGGAGCTGTTCAACATTTGGAGGAGCAGTCCCCATGGGGTGACATTGAATTAGAAGTTAGTTTTAAAGTCAAGTCTGTCACCAGATTGGATTCACTGGAGGTGGGTCTTGGAGGGGAGGATGCTCCTCAAATTGTGGTGCATCCTGGACAACACAGCTCACCCCCTCCATGACACACTGGTCAACCTGAGGAGCACCTTCAGCAACAGGTGGACAAAAGTGCTGGAGAAACTCAGCAGGTGCAGCAGCATGTATGGATGAAGGAAATAGACAACGGGAATCTGGCCATTGTTAGAGACTAATCTGGTCCTAGACCCTCCCACTAGTGGAAACATCCTCTCCACATCAACTTCTGAACTCCACATCAACCGTCTGAAGAAGGGTTTCAATCCGACACGTCGCCTATCTCCTTCGCTCCATAGATGCTGCCTCACCCGCTGAGTTTCTCCAGCACTTTTGTCTACCTTCGATTTTCCAGCATCTGCTGTTCCTTCTTAAACACCTTCAGCAACAGACTGGTTCCACCAAGATACAGCACAGAACGCCACAGGAGATCCCTTTTCCCTGTGGTTATCAAACTGTACAACTCCTCCCCCTTCTGTCATGGGGTAAACTAACTCCCCTTCCCCCACCCCACCCCACCCCACACCCCCACCCCCACCCCCACCCCCACCCCCACCCCCACCCCCACCCCCACCCCCACCCCCACCCTTCCCCAATCTTTACACACCCCCAATCCGGGACTGTCCACGCTCACTTTAATTCCATGTTTCACGTATCTTGTTGTGTTTTATGACTGTTGGAACCAATTTTCCTCCTGGGATAAATAAAAGTCCTATGGTATCGTATTGTATCGTAATACTAAAGTGGTTTAAAAAATAACAGCAGGAAGCTGTTGCATTGAGTAGAGAAAGGCATAACTTGACCTGCATTTGGGAAAAGACAGGGGATGTTTGTGTAGGAACAAAACTGCAGATGCTGGTTTAAACCGTAGATAGACACAAAAAGCTGGAGTAACTCAGCGGGACAGGCAGCATCTCTGGAGAGAAGGAATGGGTGACATTTCAAATTGATACCGTTCTTCAGACTGAGAGTCAGGGGAAAAAGAATCGAGAGATATATAAGGTGATATATAGAGATGTAAAAAGTAGTGATGATGAAGGAAGCTGGCCATTGTTCGAGACTACTCTGGTCCTAGACTCTCCTCCTAGTCTAGTGGAAAACACTAGTGGACTCTCCCACTAGTGGAAACATCCTCTCCACATCAACTTTCCCCAAGCCTTTCATTAGTGACAAGAGCCCGTGCATCATTCTCCAGACCCTCTTCACCAAATCAAAGTCCACCCAGAGGTGGACACGCATCTCCTCTCCATAGTCGCCGTCCCGAAGGCAGACGCATCTTCTTCTAAACCTAGAGTCGCTTCTTAGTTAAGGGCAAGTATGTATAAGGAATTAGCAGTGCAAAAGTGACACTAGCTAAAAGCCCCCGGGGGGCACAATAGTGGGCGGATGTTACTTATGACATTAACAAGTGAGAGGCCATGAGGACATAGGTTTAAGGTGAGGGGGGGGGGAATTAAAGGGGAGGTAGAGGTAGTTGACGCAGGTACTATCGCAATGTTTAGACAGGTACATGGAAAGGTTAGAGTTAAAGGAATATGGGCTAAATGGAGGCAGGTGGGACTAGTGTAGATGGGGCATGTTGGTTAGCATGGGCAAGTTGGGCTGAAGGGCCTGTTTGCACACTGTGTGACTCTGTGACCACAGGCAAGAAATGCAGCCTCAGCTGATTGTTAGACAAACACCAGTTTAACTGCTCGAAATGTATCAACAATTACCCATCGCAAGAACAAAGTGTGGATCATTATTGAGTAAATGAAAACAGCCAATAAAGATAGACTGAGATAAGCTGAACTCCTGAATGTATCTGGTTGTGTAAAGGAGGAAGGCCGATAGCTGTGACCTGGTCCCATCACACCCTCCCCTGCCCCTCTGCTCCCTGTCTATCCTTCATACATTCATCTCCGAGCTTTCCCTTCAATCCCCCCTCATTCCCAAAACCAATTCAGAGTTCACAGAAGAAAATCCAAACTGAAACTGGAGCAATAGGAATCATACAACATAGAATTGTACAGTGCAGGAACTGGCCCTTCGGCCCGCAATGTTTATGCTGTACATGATGCCAACTTAAACTAATCTCCTCAGCCTGCTTTTGATCCACATCCCTCCGTTCCCTGCTTATCCGTGTGCCCACATATCCTGTTAAACACCACAATTGTTATTGGCTCGACAACCACCTCTGGCAGCGAGTTCCAGGCACCCACCACCCGCTGTGGGAAATAATGGCAATACCACACAGTACCATTCCTGAGAAGATTACGGAGAGTTGGTCTGTCAAGGAGGGCTCTCTCTAACTTCTACAGGTGCACAGTAGAGAGCTTGCTGACCGGTTGCATCGTGGCTTGGTTCGGCAACTTGAGTGCCCTGGAGAGGAAAAGACTTCAAAAAGTAGTAAACACTGCCCGGTCCATCATCGGCTCTGACCTTCCTTCCATCGAGGGGATCTATCGCAGTCGCTGCCTCAAAAAGGCTGGCAGCATCATCAAGGACCCAGACCACCCTGGCCACACACTCATCTCCCTGCTACCTTCAGGTAAAAGGTACAGGAGCCTGAAGACTGCAACGACCAGGTTCAGGAATAGCTACTTCCCCACAGCCATCAGGCTATTAAACCTGGCTCGGACAAAACTATGAACATTAATATCCCACGATCTGTTATTTGCACATTATTAGTTTATTTATTCATGTGTGTATATATTTATATATATGGTATATGGACACACTGATCTGTTTTGTAGTCAATGCCTACTATGTTCTGTTAAAGAAGGAACTGCAGATGCTGGAGAATCGAGGGTTACACAAAAAGCTGGAGAAACTCAGCGGGTGCAGCAGCATCTAAGGAGCGAAGGAGATAGGCGACGTTTCGGGTCGAGACCCTTCTTCAGACTATGTTCTGTTGTGCTGAAGCAAAGCAAGGATTTCATTGTCCTATCAAGGACACATGACAATAAACTCACTTGAACTTGAACTACCAGTCACAGGCCTTAGCAATGTGAACCAAAATAGCAAATCAAATCTCCCACCAAATCCCTCTCCAGCTTTTCTGACAACAATTTGTCTCCTTTTCACCTCGAGGGTGACACAGTTGCACAGATCCAGCGGTAGAGTTGCTGACTTACAGTGCCAGGGACCTGGGTTCGATCCTGACTCCGATCCAGACTCCTGTACGGATGAGTTGTCCCGAGTGTGTAGGGTGTGAGAGTGGGATAACATAGAACTGGTGAAGGAAGAACAGCAGATGCTGGTTTAAATCAAAGATAGGCTCAAAATGCTGGAGTAACTCAGCGGGACAGGCAGTATCTCTGGAGAGAAGGAATGGGTGACGTTTTGGATCGAGACCCTTCCTCAGATAATATGGGATTATTGTAAATGGGTGTTTGGTGATTATTATGGACTCAGTTCAACAAAGGGCCAGTTTCCCTGCGGAATTACACTACAGTTCTCTGAGAAGTCAGAAGAGTAGAGAAATAGAACATGGTTACATTTAGCAACGAGGGCAGCATCACTGCCCCGCCGGCCGGTCTGTGTGATTAAAATTATGGAAAGGACGACACGGTCCCAACCTGAAACGTCACCTATCCATGTTCTCCACAGATGCTGCCTGACCCGCTGAGTTACTCCAGCACTCTGTGAAACGTCACCTATCCATGTTCTCCACAGACGCTGCCTGACCCGCTGAGTTACTCCAGCACTCTGTGAAACGTCACCTATCCATGTTCTCCACAGATGCTGCCTGACCCGCTGAGTTACTCCAGCACTCACAGAGAGTGGAGAGTCTGTGGAATTCTCTGCCTAAGAGGGCGGTGAAGGCCAGTTCTCTGGATACTTTCAAGAGAGAGCTAGATAGGGCTCTTAAAGATAGCGGAGTCAGGGGATATGCGGAGAATGCAGGAACCGGGAACTGATTAGGGATGATCAGCCATGATCACATTGAGTGACGTTGCTGGCTCGAAGCTTTGAATGGTCAACTCATGCACCTATTGTCTATTGACCCACTGAGCTACTCCAGCGCAGTGGTAGAGTTGCTGCCCCACAGTGCCAGAGTCCCGGGTTCGATCCTAACCATGGGTGCTGTCTGTTTGGAGTTTGTACTGTTGCCCCGGGTGCTCCGGTTTCCTCCCACAATCCAAAGACGTACAGTTTTGTAGGTTAATTAGCTGGGTATAATTGTAAATTGTCCCTAGGGTGTGTAGGATAGTGTTAGTGTGCGGGGATCGCTGGTCAGTGCAGACTTGGTGGGCCGAAGGGCCTGTTTCCGTGCTGTCTCTAAACTAAACTGAACGCAGTATGTCTATCTTTGGTATAAACCAATATCTGCTGTTCCTTTTTATTATGGTTGGGTCAAAGGGCCGAATGGCCTACTCCTGCACCTATTGTCTATTATGGAAGGATTACACAGCCCTGAACAACATCTCAGCTTCTTTACAGTTTTCACCCCTTATCCTAACACCATCAACGATTTGTGAACGCACACTTCCATTTAAAATTGTGTAAGAAGGAACTGCAGATGCTGGTCTACACCAAAGATAGACACAAAACGCTGGAGTAACTCAGCGGGACGGGCAGCATCTCTGGAGAGAAGGAATGGGTGACGTTTCGGGTCGAGATCCTATGTTCTGCCAGTCTGAAGAAGGGTCTCAACCCGAAACGTCACCCATTCCTTCTCTCCAGAGATGCTGCCTGACCCGCTGAGTTACTCCAGCATGTTGTGTCTATCCCCATTAAAATAGTTCCACTATGGTACCTTTATATCATGTTTACTGCTTGTTTTAACCAGAAATTTCAATGTAACACTGTCAAAACCAAGTGTACCTTGAATAGCTATCTGTGGCCATAAATATAATGGTCTCAGCAATGGGTCGGAGCAATATTAAGGCAGCTTCATGATTCACATGTAGTGAATACACTGTAAGTTGATATCAAAAGACTTGGTTAATCTTTAGTGAACATACCTGGCCCTAAGCGGTTTTATATGCAACTTATCAGAGAAAAGGTCACAAATTAGATAAAGTGAGATAATATTTATCTTCATAATCTTTAAATGCCTAGATTTAGAATAAACTATATTGCACAGTTTCACACTAATTAAACGTTACAGAACGTTGAGGCACAACTTAGTCCAAAGTGGCTGCCAGGATATAGGTCTGATGAAGGGTTTCGGCCCGAAACGTCGCCTGTCTCCTTCGCTCCTTAGATGCTGCTGCACCCGCTGAGTTTCTCCAGCCTTTTGTGTACCCAGGATATAGGTCAACACAGGTTTATCCACAAGGAGAGGGCAACTTCAGGCAATAGATCCTGATCTGCGTAAGCAAGGGTCCCAACCTGAAATGTTGCCTGCACATTCGCTCCACAGATGCTGCCTGACTTGTTGAGATTGAGTGTGCTGTCAAGATTCCAGCATTGCCTGTCTCTTGCGTCTACAATGTATTGTACGTAAGAATCTAGTGTGTGTGGTCAGATGCATCGTAAGCCTGTCTCAGTATCTTTAGTTTGGAGATACAGCGCGGATACAGGACCTTCGGGCCAAACTGTCCGCACCGACCTGCAATCACCCGAACACCAACCCACACTATCTGTCATATGTTCAAAGAATGGAGCGACTGGGCTTGTATACACTGGAGTTTAGAAGGATGAGAGGGGATCTTATTGAAACATACAAGATTATTAAGGGTTTGGACGCACTAGAGGCAGAAAACGTGTTCCTGATGTTGGGGGAGTCCAGAACCAGGGGCCACAGTTTTGAAAGAATTAGTTATTAATTGATTGTTGTCATATTTAAGCTTTCCTGTAGTAATGCATGATGGGATTCGGAACAAAATCATCATGACAAGTTGAATAGTTCACAGGTCTCTTACAAGTTTTTAAATGTATGTTGAAAAGGTTAATCAGATAAGAAGGGGCCAGAGGATGCCATTGGGATGTCTGGCTTTTGGCAAAGAGTGAAAAACAACTCCATATTTGGAGGTGGCTGAAGGTATATTAACGCCGGTTTTCTGTTATTGCTGCTGGAGATTCAGACGTAAAACTGTTGCCTCTGGGTCTCCAGGTCCACACCCGTCAGACATTAAAGTAAAGCTTTGTAGGTTTTAAGAATTTGTACTTTGTCTATCTTTTTAAGTGAACTTTTACAGTTTAAGAATAAGGGGACGGCCATTTAGAACAAGTCATCTGTCTATTCCCTCCACAGATGCTGACTGGCCCGCTGAGTTTCTCTAGCACTGTGTTTTTGCTTTTTGACGTAGATTGAAAGATGCATTGTGGAAACAGACCAGCGATCACCCGTTCACACTAGTTCTATACAATCCCACTTTCTCATCCACTCCCTACACACTAGGGGCAATTTACCGAGAGGCCAATTAATCTACAAACCCGCATGACTTTGGGATGTGGGAGGAAACCTGAGCACCTGGAGAAAACCCACCTTGCCACAGGGAGAACGTGCAAACTCCATACAAACAGCGCCCGAGGTCAGGATCGAACCGGGTCCATGGCCCGATGAGGCAGCAGCTCTAACTGCGGTGCCATTGGCTTTTGACTTTTATCACCAACAGTTGTGCAGTAATTACTTAAAAACATTAATCCCACATATTAATAAGTCAACTTATTAAGTTGATTATTAAGTCAACTTATGCCTTACATTCACCAAAATACTATCCTGGAAACCTTTCAATCAGGTTTCAGGGTCCACCACAGCACAGAGTCTGCCTTGTTGAAGGTACATAATGACTTACTTCTCACCGTTGACTCCGTTGACTGTGCAATCCTGCTCCTTCTTGACCTCAGCGCAGCATTTGATACTGTCGACCACACCATCCTAATTGACCGTCTCCGGTACGGGGTTGGTATTGATGGCACTGCCCTGAGCTGGTTCATCTCCTACCTCAGTTTCTCTACCAACATAGGCAACTCTTTCTCCTCCCCAGCTAGCCTTTGCTGCAGGGTTCCACAAGGTTCTATCCTTGGCCCCATTCTCTTCTCCCTGTATATGCTCCCCTTAGGCCAAGTCATTGAAAGGCACGGCATTTCCTTCCATTGCTACGCAGACGATACACAACTCGACCTCCCCCTGAAGCCCAAAAAACAATCAAATCTGCTTAACCTTACCCGCTGCCTCGAGGATATAAAGTGCTGGATGGCCCAGAACTTCCTCCAACTAAACGAGAGTAAGTCTGAGGTCATCCTTCTCGGCCCATCGGACTCAATCAAAACGATAGCAGGCAGCCTTGGAAGCCTTACCCCACTACCCAAACCTCATGGCAAAAACCTTGGCGTGACATTTGACTCAGCATTGAAGTTTGACAAACAAGTCAATGCCGTGGTAAAAGCTAGCTTCTTCCAGCTTCGGACGATAGCTAAAATAAAACAATTCCTCCAGTTTGACGACCTCGAAAAGATCATCCACACATTTATCTCCTCCCGCCTAGATTACTGCAACTCCCTCTACACTGGCATCAGCCAATCTTCCCCGTCCCACCTGCAACTGGTCCAAAACGCCGCAGCGAGACTCCTGACGGGCACCCGAATAAGGGACCACGTCACCCCGATCCTGGCCTCTCTCCACTGGCTCCCTGTGCGGTTCCGTGTAAATTTCAAGACCCTCCTCTATGTCTACAAAGCCCTCAATGGACTTGCACCCACCTACATTAAAAGTCTTCTCACCCACTTCACCACCTCCAGGTCCCTCAGATCGGCCGACTTGGGGTTACTGAACATCCCTCGGTCTAGGCATAAGCTCAGGGGCGACCGCGCCTTTGTGGTCGCAGCTCCTAGACTGTGGGACAACATCCCCCTCCCCATTAGAACTGCCCCCTCCATCGACTCCTTTAAGTCTAGTCTAAAAACGTATCTGTTCTCCCAAGCCTTTCCTGACGTCCTCTGAGCGAGGGCTAGTTGTATATTTGTATGTAGCCTGCTCTTATAACAAATGTAAAGCACTTTGGCCAACGAGAGTTGTTTTTTAAATGTGCTATATAAATAAATGTGACTTGACTTGAAGAAATTGCAGCCTAACAAATTAAACGGATTGATAACAGAGGCAAGATTTCCCCCATTATTTCCGGGCAAGAGTTGATGTGATCTTGATTTTCACTCTGAATGTGACCAGTTAGAGGGGGCACACACACACTCACCCTGATGTCTTGGGTTGTAAGCGGGAGGTCGGCAGGTAAAATGACGAGTCACGTTAACCTTCGACTGCCTTGGAGGCCGTATTTAGCTGGCATTGAGTAAGAGCTTTCAGGTGCCATAATGATCTTATCACAACCTTAGAGAATCACGGAGGTGTACAGGACTTGCACAAGTTGCATCGCTCTGCAACCAGGTCTTCGGTGAACCTTAACACAACAAAGAGTGTCCAGTGATTTCTGCTGAGCTTGTTGTTCTCACACACGTCTCCCTTCACCTTGGCCCTTGGTCTCCTCCACCCCCGCCACCGTGAGCGGGCAACTCCGTTGGAAATAACACCAAACAAAGTTGTATTGAAAACAAGTACATTGTTATTCTGCACTGTAAGTAAGTTTATTGGCCAAGTATTCACATACAAGGAATTTGCCTCGGTGCTCCGCCATCAACTTGGCATACAGTTACGAATGACTTAAAAAACACTAAACATTAATAATAATAAAACATTATTAACCATTGATCAAGCATGTGAACCAACAAAATACCAGATCAAAGGGAGGCTACAGATTTTTGGCTGTTGAGTAGAGCAACTACTCGTGGATAAAAGCTGTTTTTATGTCTGGCTGTGGCAGCTTTGACAGTCCGGAGTCGCCTTCCAGAGAGAAGTGATTCAAAGAGTTTGTGGCCAGGGTGAGAGGGGTCAGAGATGATCTTGCCCGCTCGCTTCCTGGCCCTTGCAGTGTACAGTTCATCAATGGAGGGAAGGTTGCAGCCAATAACCTTCTCAGCTGATCGGACGATTCGCTGCAGCCTCCAGGTGTCGTGCTTGGTGGCTGAGCCAAACCAGACCATGATTGAGAAGGTGAGGACAGACTCTACGATGGCCGTGTAGAATTGGACCATCATTATCTGTGGAAGATTGTGCTTCCTCAGCTGCCGTAGCAAGTACATCCACTGTTGTGCCTTTTTGACTGTGGAGCCGATGGTAGCCCCCTACTCCAGTTGTACTCCCCATTCCAGTTGGTTTCAGAACACACTGTAGATTTTAATTTACTTTAGAGGTACAGAGTGGAGACAGACCCTTCTGCCCATCGAGTCCTGCT